>JAQFYT010001485.1:0-16280 GCA_034694925.1 Ceratophysella denticulata
TATGAACCATGCATTTAAAAGCAATCAATTTCATAACCGTCTACTACAGTACCAGTACAGCAAACTTATATAAAATTTGGATATGCGCGGTCATACGGCGTTAGTGTACATATTGGTAATATTGGTTATCGAATTTAACGAAAATAACATTAGTCCGTATCTGAGCTAAAATAGAAGTAATTGAGCACGAAGGGAGCAGGGAAGAAGCCTAGTCTGGAAGAAAGAAGAAACACGAATCTAGAGCGCAACAGGTGAGACATGAACGATTGAAAAGAAAAGTTTTTTTTTGTGGGGATAGCAAGTGAACACCTGTGCTTACCCTTCTCATAACGTCATAGCACTTACCTACGCTCAAAATCCCAAAATCTCTCACCAAGTTCTTGAGCACACAGTGAGGAACATCTCATCCCCAATCCCCAATCGTATCTTCCTATCTATCACTTTGTCGTAGACTAAAAGATGTACTATTGTAATACTAATAGCATTCTGCTAACTCAGGGGTCGTTTATGCTGTAAAAAATTATAGTTAATAATTAGAGCCTGAATGACAATTTGAATTTCTCGTACAAGTTGGGCGCTAATGATTTTCATTGTATCTGTTTCGATTAATCGTTATAATTAATTAGTAGGCATAAGAGAAAAAACGCAGTACTATGTCGGTAATGCGTAGCAATAACAATAAGTATTGAATTTAATAAAAACCGAACTTCTTCGTTTGTCGTTTGGTTTGGCGACGACATACATGGATATTGTACAATTTACCGAAGACCTTATAGCCTTACAATAACAGCACAAGAAATAAGAGTCATAGCATGTAGCCTGAGCAGAGTATCCTTAAAAACAATATAATCTTCGCTGTATTTACTTACACAATGGATTATTATTACGGAGTCGGAGATTGTATTGGAAGATTTCTTGAAGGCTCAAAACCTTTTCATGAGTAGGTATACTAATATTTTGAACGCTACTCCGAATACCCATATTTATTAGGTCGGTGGTTTGGTTTTAGTTATTATGCCACAATGATGTGAGAGACGCTATTATTATCCCAAGTCGTTTTCTTTAAAGTACCCAAGACGCAAGCTCATTGTTGTGCGCTAAGTTGTATAAAATCCCATTATTCGTCAAACAAGGTTTATGAACACTCTCTCATAATGATAACCCTTTGAGTTGGAAGAACACAATAAAGCAAATAGGTTTCAATTCCGAAGTCGTTCTTCGTATAACAATGCAATGGTGGGGAAACAAAGAAAAACACCGAGTTCCAAAGAAATTAATAGGCAGGTGCTGGATTTTTGTATTGAATGATACCCTCCTGGTAATGGGGGAGTAATTTGGGTCTTAAGCAATGCTTTATCTTTATGTTATTTCTACGTGATTTAGGTAGACACGCATCATTTGTGCGTCGGGATTTAAGGTCTCACAAATAGGATACCTTATACTGGTAATAAATTGCTTGAATTTACACGAATAATACCAATGGCAATGCTCTGGATGCTTTTTCAAAAAATCGCAGCGATTTCAGCATTTTCAACAAGACCAAAAACTACCGAATATGCAATTTGTCCATGCACAAACGCCCGATACCAAATTGACCACGAACGATATCTCTATGATGATTTAAGTCGGAGAATAGGCAGATAACCCTTCAGGCTCAGGTGAAAATTAGTGTATTCTTCTGACATTAGAGGGGCTCATTCCCAAGAAAGTTATGACTTCAAATTAAGTCAGACCATAGGCCCTGATTTCAAATTGAGATTTGAAGACTTTATTTAGGTCACGCCAGTTGTGTTCTTACAGATCTAAGGCAGTAACCCCGCTGCTGCTGTTCCAGACTTGAGATGAGACTTCGACACATGGGATCGGGTATGTGAAGGTAACAACAGGAAGATAATTGGAATTTGAGTGTTTGTCGAGTTATCGTCTTCATCTCTCATACCTATAACAACTGAGCTTCCTCTTCTGGGATATCTTGGGTTGATGGCTTGGGAAATTAATGATCATAAAATCTCAAAATTGAATTAGAACATACGTTTTAAGAAATATTTAGGTTTGGCCTACTTTTCCCTGCCTTTCATCAACGGCTTTTTAATTCGAAAATTATCATAGTTTAACTCAATGGTTCAGGTTCATCACATGAATATTAAGTTAAGTTGATAATAAAAGGTGGTGGCCAGGCCAAATGATGTTCTATAAGTTTCATCTTTTTAAAATTTAAAATTCAGACGTTTCTCGTTCGAAATAATTTTGAGCACGTTGGGTATAATTCTTAAAATAACGAATTAAAATTATCTTTTCAAATTTTACCTCGATTACCGCGACAACTTTGGAATTTAAGCATTAATTTCATATTAAAGTTCTAAATGCAATTCATTTTGTTGTCAATATTCCGTCCGCGAGCGAATAAATATTGGTAATTGCTATGTTTCGTTCAGTTGCACTGCCGCAGCGTGCAGCCCAATACTGTTCCCTTTGCTGTGCACTGGCTGGGAATAAATCATCTCATTAGACCAAAATGCTAATGTTCACAAAAACCATAGAGATCATGTCAGGAGAGCTTAATACATATGTCAATTTCGGATTAGACCCCAGTGTGTCCCACACGTGTCGAGTGATCATAACAGGGGCTTGGGCACGGAACTAAATTGACGTCCTTTTATTAAATGGAAGGGGATGAAACGATGAACTTGATCTCGGCTGCCTCCCGGGCACACTACCCGGCTCAATTGACAATCATAAAATTCAGAATCACCAAAAAAAGCATTGGATTTAGATGAGATGGAGAGAGTGTGGGAAATAATGGAGGCACGTGACGGACCTTCTCCCTCTGCGAACGCTCCGAACGACCCTTTCCCACGTCACGGAAGTGCACCGGGCTTCGGGGAAATCGGGCTATAGCATTTCGGGCATTCTGCATTCAGGTTACCCCTATGGCCGTACGCTCAACGTTCCACAAGTAAATAAATAATTCGGAATAAAAGCTCCGGCGCCACGTGCCGTCAACCAAATATTATTGGCACTGACCTTCCCTCCCTCCCCCATCATCAAATATTATTTCAAAAGTGCCTGAAACTAAGAATATGCTCCCTTTCAGGGCTCGATAAATCCTAAATTGCTACTGGGAGATAATACTCTACTATTAGCCTAAAGGCTTTTGCCACACGGACTTAATTCTACACACCGTTCATTTTTATAAAATTTAATAGGGTTTCAAGTGGATTCAAATGAAAAATGGTAGGTAGTATTTTTACTTGGAATTAAAATGGTATATTAATACGAATCGTATTGTACATCATGAGGGTGTCAGATTTCTGGGAATTTTTTCATACAAAATGCTCATTTGTTCAAATTTTCGATTGATGTGAACATAATACAGTAGAATTCCAATTCAGATTATTAATGGTTTTTCTGGTTGATATGACCATCATCAACCTGGAAGCTTTTGATGCATCTCTGAAAAAGATGATAAAATTGATGAAACTCAACTTCAGTTCTTTTTTCCACATGATCTGTCAGAATTTGAAGCATTTCTGTGAAAATCTACAAAAAAATACGGACCCAAGAACTTCCAACCTCATTGTATTTATTACATGTTCGAATGTTTTGTACGGAAAAGGGTTTCTGAATGCCTCGGGAATTATTTTGTTGATTATGCTATTGAAGGCTTTTGGTGCTGATTGTAAACAGGTTGGTATGTACTTGTTAGGAAAGGTAGGGTGTACTACATGTACTGCTGAAATTCCTAACGTAGGTAATCCACAACTACCTGCGAGAGTGAAAGCCTGTGTCTGATTGAATAACACTATTATGTAGTTTTCACGGATGGTTGTTCGTTCAGAGATAACATTACGCTTTATTGTACAAAATTTACGTAAAATGTTACGTACAGGTACAAAAGGGTTTTTTTGGGGGTAAAAGTATTTGGTTACGTTTCAGGTTGCCCGCATAAAACTATGTTGAACTGAGGCTGAGAAATCGGTGCATTATTGCATTGAAATTGAACATCTGCTAATTCCTCGTCATCCCTCGTCCTGGTATCACCACAAGGGTTGACCAATACCCTCATTATCTGTACACAAGGGCGTCGGCCCATATGAATATAAGGGTAGGTTGGTTGGATGCTATGCTGCTGTGGGCTACATTTTCCAGAAGCCTTGTGCTATTGTGTCGTGGGAACCCACCTGCTACTCTCTCACACATATTCACATCACCACCAATTCAAAACAAATCACAAATTCCTGCTCGGCTTACGTAATAGCCTATAGCATAGCCTTGTTCCTGACGAAGGGGTGAAGGTTTTGAATATTCAGTTTGATCGTGGATACTGACTACCGACTTTTTCCCCTTGGCAGTTCGACGTAAGTGAATTGGCCTTGGCTTAGATGAAATGGGGTTGAGCCACATAATATGATGATTAGATGTGACATTATGTTTATTCTAAATAGAAGCGGCAAAAATACACTACAATTGATCCTGCTATAAATTGTCTCGCTATGAATGGTATAAGATTCTACTGATAGTCAGATTGACGCAGTTCTGCAGAATATCAGCTGGTTTAATTTTCTCCTGCAGCATCACCAGTATTTTTCCTACATTATTAGATTTCGGCATAATTTAAAACCTAATAGGAAATGTATCAACATAATCATTTATATTACTTCAAGCTTGCGTTTCCCCGCTAAATACCCTTAACTGAACCGGCACTGATTTAAGTGCTGTCAAATTCAACGAACATGTAAAATTAATTTATATTTTTAAGTAAGTACCTGCCTGAGTTTCATGATTATGGATAGCAGGAGTTCAAAGTACCGCTTTAATCAATTTCCAGCAATAAATAGACACATGGAGACCGGTGTCGATGTTCATTACTCGAGCAGACTGCTGTGCTGCATACTCATAAATCTCGAATTGATACTAATTTCGAATTAATTGACCGAATTAATATGTCCAGGTTTCCCAATTATTTTGTAGTGCTCGTCGCACTATTCATTTCTCAAAAATATCCTGTTTTTGCGTCGCAGCCAAGATTAGCGGAGGCTTATGAAACCTCCGCTTGTTCTGGAGAACCGTTCTATAGAACAGTTTCCGGTGGCGAGGTTAACCTCAAAGGAGCTGTCATTCAATCTATATTCTTGCGTGGACTGTAAGTAAAATAAATTCTATTTAGCCGTAGTCCCAATTTTGTGCAATTAAGGAACCGAGAAAATACCCGGTATTTTTTTGGTGATTAATCAGGTGGAAAGTTCTATCCTGCGAAAATTCTAGTTGCGACGACAATCAGGATACCGCGGTTGTCCCGAGAAAGCTACTCGGAATATGTTTCCCAATTAATATCAACGGTTCCGACTCTTCTGTATCTGTTCTCGGGCTTCGTTCATTTGGAGATGAGCTACAGAATGACAGACTAATTTCCTTCTCAGAATATCCGCACTACCATCTACGAAGGGTTGAGAACACCTTTAATA
Organism: Ceratophysella denticulata; assembly: GCA_034694925.1. Classification (NCBI taxonomy): domain Eukaryota; kingdom Metazoa; phylum Arthropoda; class Collembola; order Poduromorpha; family Hypogastruridae; genus Ceratophysella; species Ceratophysella denticulata. The sequence goes on from JAQFYT010001485.1 coordinate 5,466, forward strand.
ACGACACGGCGGCAATCCATGGTAATTTTAAATACGAGTCCTACTTCTTTACTGGAAATTACTCATGGACCCTCTGCAGCATGACGGATTATCAGGGGAAATGCACTTGTCTGAGACCCGACGCTGACGTTGTCACCAATGGATATGGAATAACATTTAAAGTCAATTTGGAGATGGCTAATTTTAGAAGTATTAAGGTCGGATGTGATTAACGCTATTTGATTAGGAAATTTATATTATTTCAGGTTGAAAGTCCATTTCTAAAAAAATTTTGGAAAAGGTTTTCCATGAATTGCATTAAATTAAATGCGGTTAAACTTTCAGTAAGTTTGGCTGTTCAGCTCGATCAGCTATCCGGTTTTTTTTTTTTTTTATTGTTTTGCAGTTTCACTTGTTCTAACGTTTGAACACTTCACCTCGTTCAATAAAAACCAAAATGGTTAAAGTACGAAGTTAAACTGTCCGATCCGAAATGACCAGAAGCAAAATACGAAACCTCGAACAACTGTATACCGTGTACATTAAGGGATACAAGATAGAAGAGTTATCCATTAATCTAATCTATATCTGACTTCCTATCAGCAGCCCATCGGACTGTAATCAGTTTGACTTTTTCTTGTCATTAATTAGTTCCGAGGCTCCTTTCTGAAAGAGAGGTACATGATCATGACTTTGACTGACAGGTCGGATGTTGAAGACGTGAATACCGGGGATCGGGTTGGAAAGGAATTTCAATCAGATTTCATTGTGCTCCTTCGTGTAGCGTGCGTCATGCTTTGTATGCATAAATAGGAAGGCTCTCTGGGAAGCTTCTGCAGTGTACCGTCTCAGTGCATGTGTAAAGAGCTTGTTCTCATTAGGAATTAATTACTAGTACATACATTAATTTGTTTTATCAAAACCCTCAAGGCCAATTCTTCAATTTCGGCCCATTTAAATGAGGTTTAATTAAGCAGTGACCTAATTTCCAAGCGATTAATTTAATAGTATTGAGTATAAATACACATATTACGGTGATTCAAAACTTAATATTATTTCTTAAACTGCCAAAGAAACAATATTGACAATTTTTTTTACCGCCGCAAGAAGTCTACAAGAATTAAGCCATGAATACCAAATTCGCTCTATTTGCATTGCTGATAACGATTGTCATCATTACCGTCATTCCATCAACCTTATCTCAAGGTATGATTGCATTACATCAATTGATTGCATATGCAGCAACTTAATTATCTAAAACTAATATCATTTAACAGATTCATTCAGCTGTGCCGGAAAGCGTGACGGAATGTACCCTGATCCGTCGAATTGCGCCAAATACTACTACTGTGTATTTGGGAACGCTGCACAGCGGGAATGTCCGCCCAATTTGTTTTCCAGCTACTGTCGCCCTACTGGAAGCCGATGTGCTTAAAATTGAAATACTACGGTGGAATTTAAGAAAAATGTGGTTCAACGAAATAAAAATATAAATTATATTTACAATTTTGAGCAACAGTTTACAAAAGATTTGTTATTGTCAATAAAACCAGTTTGAACTGTATGGGTGTCATTTAATTCCGCCGACAAAAATGCTGAAATTTGCCTCCAAAAATGCTGAAACTTGCCGACAAACGTGTTGTCGACAATTTCTACAAGTTCGGCGAAAAATATGCCTAAAACACTGCCGCCTGGCCTAACCTAACCTGACCTGACACCTGACCTAATCAAACTTGTGCAAAAATTATAATTGCCGAAGAATATTTTAACAGAATACGATTGGCGGCAAGTTTCAGCATTTTGGCGGCTCGTCTAATAATAAAATAGGCCGAACTGTATTACGATCTCTCGCAGAAGTCTCAGAAGAGGAAACGCGACAAATGTATTTAGCAAGCTATCATATTAGCTAAATGTCAGGACGTATCTCATATCTCATACCTTCCAATTGTCACATAATTAAAGTGTCGTATTACGAATTAATATTCATGACCATACTATGACTAATTAAGGAATTTTAATAGGTATTTTATAAATATTTATTTGCATTAAATTTGCATATGGCATAATATTATCACCAATGCAGAACAAAAGACGCGTCGTCAACATCATTAACCCAACCCCGGCGTCTTCACACGGCCTAAAGTTATGAATTAAAAATTCCCATGTAGGAAATTAGCAATCTCATTCATGACTTTTCCTCATTGTCCCACGACCTAGGATTGTCTTTCAAGTATAGTAAATTACCAAACTAATGAATTGAAGACGCTATCGATATAAGGAGCCATAGCCAAGTTGCCAGCGTCAGCAGCCGCGTCTCTCAGTCGTTTTCGTGGGAAAACACCTGCAACCTGCAACCCGCAACCCGACCTGGCACTTCACATGAGAACTCTCTCACAGAAATATTTTGTTTTGTTTTCCTATGCGAAAAAGCTCTCGTCACTCTTATTTGTACTAGCTACGTGTATGTATTACGAACAGGTTGTTGAGAAATCAGTGCTTCTAATGGGCATATCACATCCGTCCCATCCGTATAAGGTAAATACATCCAGGATGATCCTTGACTGGCCTGGATTGAAGAAAATCCTGCTATGCCGATGAGCGACAACTGGCTTCCGTCATTCCTTCTTCCTTTCCCTCAATCCGTACAGATGTAGTTTCTGATCCCGGGATCGCATAATTTTCTAAGCTGAACCTTATCATAATAAGACAAGGGTAAAGGTGTTACGCATGAAACAGGTATGCGACCCCGGAATCGCTCACTATACCCTTACACAAAATCTTCCACTCTGCACCTGTACAAAGACTACCTGTGTCTAGGAATTTCCTGGCCCCAGACAGACAGAACACAGAACCAGAAGGTTTCCTTGTAGGTAAATGTATTTTGTGAGGTATGTAAACAAGACCGATTACCTATGCCTGAGCCCTAACTAAACCCAAGATCAGACCCTTAAGTACCCCTTTAAGTGGACTGTTTGTCTAAGCAAAATAGTGCTTAGTCAGGTGTGGCCTCTGGAAATTCTGTGGTCACCGGTTAACCTTAATCGACGTCGTTAATGTTAATACATATGTTATGCACGAGAATTTTTACCTCGGAATTCCTTGTCGGTACTGAGTAGTTGTACCGTGCGTTATGCGCAATCAACGTTGCTCAAAATAATCAACGTTGCTCAAAAATAGTTAGGAGCTAAAGAAGGAATTCATTTAATGAGTTATATGATGAGTGGTTCTGGTCAGCAAACCTAAAGAGAAGCTTAATTTTTTTAAATTAAAAGTTGCTTCGAAGCTTAAAAGGCATATAATTTCCAAGTTTACAATTTCTCAGTGCGATTGGTCTACGGTTGATCCGGCTTTCCAGGTGTCCCTGAAGATAACCACAAACATTTGCAGCAAAAATTGGATTGAGTTACTTCGGGTAGTGACCGTGATATCGACGGACTGGTTAGCATTTATTGGATCAAAAATATTGCATACTCTAATCCAGAAACTGACATTTTAATTGATGTTGAGCTTCAGAGTTGCGATTTTTTGCCAGAATCCATTAGCTACTGGTTGTAAATCGACGTTATCCCAGATGCTCTCAGTGAGACAGGTCGACTGCAAATATTTTCAGTGATCCAATTCAGGTTTTCCAATCAAATTGGCAATAAGAATGCAAGTACATGAAACCGGCATACAATTTTGTACATTTCCACCTCCGCGATTCAGCCCAACTGCACTACATAAATTGAGTAAAAGATCTTAGAAGCCAGGTAGAAGAGCAGAAAACAAAAGCCAAGTAATAATATTGATGGAGAGACGTGTAGGATTATGTTTATGACTGTATTGTTGAGGCACTAACAACAATTACCGCCCACGATTTGGACTCCACTCTGCTCTCTATTCATTATTACACTTGTCGCTCAACCCCAAGAAATATCCCCAGCCAAGCCACGCCAGTGTCCAAGCCAGAAAACATTTGGAAATCGGAATGGACTTACAGTATTCACTGTCGGCACCCAGGTGGGCTTCAGACGGGCTGGCGCCCAGCGACTTACTGAACTGACGGACCTCAGCCCTTCTCACAAAAGGTTACATTAGATACATGGGCTCGATTTTTTAAAACAAAAATCTGGCCCTGGGCTGCTGAGCTGGCCTGGCTCACACATTTTTTAAAAAAGTATATTTTCCGTTTGAACATATTTTCCACACTTACACACTTGACTTCATTAAGCCCTTAGTAGACGAGTAACGAGGGAGAAGCCACACACAGAATGCATGTGGAACATGTTGTCGAAGTATGTGTTGGGTCTCTTCCGTTTTTCCCGGAGATCATGGAGCTCTGAAAGTCGGCAAACAGAACCTGACACAACAACACCCTGACACCATAAACGCCCCATTATTGGAAGAAAACTGATATTTTATCCATATGAACCAGACGCATGGTCACACTTAAAAAATTAAGAAAAGCATAAGTGGTCTATATGGTCTGGTCATTCTAGACCGAAGGAATTCGGCTTTAAACCGAAGATGCTAAGTGCAAGTGCTAACGTGTTTTCAATTAACGCTCCCCGTCAACTTGTCTCCAATCATGAGGAGTCAACTAACTCGTTTCCGTTTAGGCTTCTCGTAATGAGCGGATGATCTCAGGAAATCGTTCCATTTGTCGAGGGGTTTAAGTTTTAAAGTCTTTTATGCCTTCATCTGGCCATAGGGCTCATATTCGTTTACGTGGACCAGTCTACCCATCTGCATGCATTTCTTACGTAAATAAATCCCACATACCAATGGTCAGTTTAGAAGGAAATGTCTGGCTTGGCAATCAAAGATTTGATTGTAAAAATCATTTAAATACAACCAAACCACGAAATACGTGTAAGCTTATTTTTTGAGGTAAAATATTGAGGTTTTGCATGCCAGAAGGCATTAAGACACTTGTTGCGTCTCGCTCGTCGTTCTTTTGGTTGAACTAACGATAATGATGAAGAAAGAAATTCAAGACTTTCAAGACACCTGCTTCAAAATAATATTCCTTTTTTACAACACACATACAACATGGATTTCATGTCCTAGAGATTACTACAGATAGATTGTTGTTGTTGTACGGAGCCCCAAGAGTTTATTGAATTGAATATTGAATTCATCGATAAGGCACACCTGTGCGTCTCTTTCATCTCCTGCACTAGGAAGCCTTTTGAAAACTCGTATTTTATACAAGAACGAAAGAACCTTGCCAAGGTAAAATTTGTGGTTTGGCTAGATAGTATGTAGTAAGTACATTTTATGTAGTATTTCTTTTAGTTAATAATGTCACACCTGACCTGAGCCTAAGCTAGGACAACCAAGGGTTAAAAGAAGACAGTCCCTCGTGAATTGCAATGTTTCTTCATTTAATTGGGCATTTATGCAAGATTAGGTGTATTTATGCATTTTGCGTTCTATTCCGAGTACACGTAGCTCGTCCTGAAAACAACTTTTTGGAGTAGATCCGCATTCTTTCACAGATAGCTCCATCCAACTCGCACTTATTTTTTTAATGCCTATACATAAAAGCATTTTACAGAAAACACGAGCTTGAGTATTCTAACTAGCATAGTGGCTAGTTATATGTACTACATATTTAACATATCCTGCTAATGTTTTTTTGCAGATAAGATAAGGTGGAAGAATAATAGATCCACAAATCATCCGATTTTTTGAACTGCACAAAACATACAAATTGCACCCACACAGGTGCTTGAGTCGAATTCAGGTTTAAATTACGTAGAGATAATCTCTCTCTTTTGAATGGATTATTAAATAAGCTACCAGGCCTGTTGCACCTGACTTAAGACATAACATATATTTTCTGAAGAGATATTTAAATTTTGCAAGATCGGAATAACGACCAGGATACGAATTGCAGCTTGGGGCTGCCGCCGAGGCGATGATGATGCGATGCACTGACCCAACGGTCCATCTTCATCTTCATCCACATGAGAATCTCTGTGTATATGCTAGGGTGTATTCTGAATGAAATTAATGTGAAGGTTGATGTTTCGTGAGCGGAGGCCGCCGAGGAGAAGAGGTCATTCTCAAGTTCAAGAAGAATCTGAAATCTGACGAAGATCTTTTCATTGCGGAGACAGAAAAACGGCACGGCGCCTCGGCGTCTCTCGCACACCTGGACGCCCAGAGGCATACACCTCATCACAATACAACCTTGCCTGGCTTGACTCAATCACATCCACAACAAAAAAAATCCTCCAACTAAATATCTACTATTATTTTATTATACATTGCCTCCTAATCACAAGGATGAGGACTATGATGAGCTCCAAGAGTTTTTACTCTGCATTCCTTGGCAAGCCGGGGTGCTCCGTCGTTTCGCCGTGGTAAAGTTCAATTCGCCATTTCGCCCTATGGCGCTTTGTGCTAATTACAGAGTAGTTCACCGCGAAAGCTTATTTGTGGGTCTCATTAATCTGTGCTAAATACTAAGGTTAAAAAAGTAAACTGTATTAAATGCACAATGGTCATTTATCATTTGGCATGCTATTGTAAATATTCCGTTGTGGTGTCGCTGCTTCATTAAATTGAAGATTTTGTTAAATTGAATATTATGCTACATTCATATAAGACGAAGGTAAATAATGCGAAAGTTATGTAGGTATAGAGACTTGGTCACAGGTCGAATTGAGACATGTGCTATTTGAATTATGATTTATGAATTTCAGATGAAGCACTTAGCGCATTAAACATAGCTACAAAAAACATATTGGTCAATGCCGGGGGACGAAACATATAGAAGACCCCAAAACATATATTTTGACCGAATTTTTTGGCTTTGCTTCCCTCATCTTACTTAGCATGATTTTGAAAAATATTAAAGCCCAACGTAAATTATAACAAAATATGTTTTCCTTCGTAAAACGGGTTAACGTTTTCGTTAAAGCTATTCTATCTGTATTGGCTAAATGTTTCTGGTACCTATTTGTGCGCTGTTAATCGCAATACCATGCCGTGTTTACGTCGCCGGAAGGACGACGACGGAGCGTCCTTTCACTCAGATAGATCTGTAATTTTGCTTCCTTATCCTCACTTGGCTCCGAGCTTCTTTCACAGGTGATCTCAAGTGTCTCTCACCTGCACAAACTTTGTTCGTACACACACTTTCCCATATGTGTGCTTTTCCCATTTGCATTTGCTCTCAGCTTGTCATTTTGATTTAATAAGACGGGGTTGGGAAATTGGAAACACCCCGTTTAGTAGTAGCCCGTCTTGGGCACTCCGGGCTCTCAGAGAGTGCACAGGTGAGGCAGACATTCATACAGACATTCCCATTCATTTACATATAAATATGCAATTCATCAAGGCACTCCACCGAGTTATGACTTTATTTGGGCGTCATTTCCCAATCTTCTTTTCTTTGACAGCCTATGTCCACTTAGCTGGCTACAGAGATCTCCTGCAAGGCCTTTTTGGAAAATTCTTCATTAGCCCAGGCCCAGATGGACGGGTGGTGGGATCAATAAGTGCGAACCTCTTCCTTTTCCCAATAAAGTACTGCTCATTGAGATATACCAAAAAAAAATCTAATTGGTTGCAATGAATGCATGCTAAGATGTTGGGAAGAATCCTTTTTGTGCAAAGAGAAATCTGAACCTTGATCCGAGGCATAGTTGGACATTGGAGAAATTCAAGTTTGGGCTTCCATACCTTAAATGTACATGGAGTTTTGGAGAGTTACTTAAGGTTTTTGTTGCTTACCTTGCCATTTTGGGCAAGGACTATGGCCTGGCACGGCTTTTTGGCCTGACCAGACAAAAGAGATGGGAACAATACCTAATCGGGTCATATGATGACAAAAAGTCAAAGATTTAATTTTAGTGTTTGTTGTATCAGCTCGGCTCTGATTCAACGCACTTTTAGTACGAGGAAAATTGGATCGCGGTTAATTCGGAATATCGGGTTTGACACTGAAAAACATATAATTGAACAAAATATGTCGTTTTTGACAATTGTAAGCTGGAAGGATTGTTCATTTATGGTTGTATACAATAAGTCCGCGTATTCTAGTCTTAGGCTGCATTGTTAATAAAAGAATGCAAAATAGTGCCTTTTTGGCAACGGACAATTGCTCGGTTTTGTATTTATAAACTATTCATACCCACATTAAAACATGCCCATCTTTAGACCCGTAAAGTATGATACAACTTTCACAAGCCAGCTGAACGCTGAACTCCTATTTACAATACAAAATACAAACACAAAGTTTACATATGGCAAGACATGGCGACAAGATGCCGCTTGACCATCCGGCGTTTGACATTTACCAATTAGGAAGAAGCTGTAATTCTATTACTTACATCCTACGTTCATATAAGGCATCAAAATATGAACATTGCAGGCACATTCCCCACTAAGCACGCGGTATTACGTAATCCTTGCAGTTAGGTTGTGTGATACGAAATATTCTAAGAAACAATTAAGAAGAACGGGGCATCATCGAGGGATTTAACTTTTGAAACAACGTCCTTGCAAGGTAGGCTAGTTCATAATTAATATGTCTGTCCGAGAGGACTCATATCAAGATTACATTAAAAAAAATACACCAGCCTCAAACAGGATGCCTTTAGGATCCTATCTGTATATCTACTATATAAATTGGAGTGTCCGTCCGTCCGTCCGTCCGTTTGTGTTCGCTTATCTCGACAGGGGGTAGGGGTACAAAAAAGTTTGACACGTCAAACTGTTCGTCTTGGTCCCGCGCAGCTAATAAGACATTTACGGTCCAAATATCTTATATCAAATATCTTATATCAAATACTCCCCATTCGCCAAAAACTGAAAATGACCAAAAAATAAATATTTCGTGTGATACATCAAAAGCTTTGGATTCGTGTGGGGATTCCAACGCCGTATTCCTCATCGAAATATTTTGACCCCCTACCCCCAATGTGACCCAAAAACTGAAAATGGTCATAAAATAAATAATTCGTGTGATAGATATCAAAAGCTTTCGATTCGCTCGGGGAATCCAACGCCGTATTGCTCATCGAGATATTTTGACACCCTGACCCATAAGTGACCAAAACCATCCAAAATGACCCTTGACCCATAAGTGAACGAAAAATTCAAAAATGACCCTTGACCCATTAGTAGACCTAAGGAACATGAGATTGAGGAAAGAGTAGGGTAAAATGAAGGTACAGGAGATTGAGGAAAGAGCAGGGAGAAGTCAAGGAACAGGAGATTGAGGAAAGAGTAAGGTGAAATCAAGGAACAGGAGATTGAGGAAAGAGTAGGGTAAAATAAAGGTACAGGAGATTGAGGAAAGAGCAGGGAGAAGTCAAGGACAGGAGATTGAGGAAAGAGTAAGGTGAAGTCAAGGAACAGGAGATTGAGGAAAGAGTAAGGTGAAATCCAGGAACAGGAGATATAGGAAAGAGACGTTTGTAGTCAAGGGACAGGAGATTAAGGAAAGAGACGGTTGAAGTCAAGGCACAGAAGTTTAGTAAAATTGAAATATATGTATTTCAATTTACTGCAATGTCATCTTTCGGCGGGATACCAACAAGTAATTGAATCGTACGATCCACCAACAAGAAAACATTGCTGCACGATCCATGTAAGTACACGCCAATTGGGAATATAATCGGGCGAAGTGATTTCATCGTTCTTTGAAAAAAGTGCGAGTGACTTGCAATTTGAATGAGCCGTGAGGTACGATGATTGGTCAATTCTTGGAATTCCAATTCCTTGATATTTTCAAGAAGTGCGAGGGTGGTCGAATATGTATTCAGCATTGGGTATTGCGGCAAGCTAAACTGTGCTGTTTTTTTGCTAGAATCTAATGTTTATACGATTAGATTACACCGGTGCAAATCTCAGATTAAAATTATAATTAGTCGTTATTTGAAATTAAACAGGGGCTGACGTACAAGGTAGCCTAGTGTGTGTTGTGGATCAGGTACTGGGGTATGTTGAGACGCTCGTCATAAAATTCTAATTAGTCGTTCAGTTATAAAATTTTGTTAAGGAGTAGTGCTCAACACATCTCACATTTGGAGGCTCTCGCACTCTGGCATAATAACGAATATACGTGCCAGCTTTGAGGAATATCCAATCCAAAGTACAAGTGATGCGGCTTTATGGATAAAAACCTTATAAGAGTCAGAAATTTCGGAGTGAGTCACCGCACGTGATTCTTACATGGACCTTCGTAGCTCATGCAAGGATTTTTAGATCCTCCACAGTACACTACCTACTTCGGCAGCTTTACCTGACCCATGCCGAATGGATATTTCGAGCACAGGCCAGACCACGACTCCTGAAACAATTTAATACATATCTACTGACCTAACTTCACATTAAATTCTGCTTTTCGTATTTTCCTTGTTTGTATTTCAAGATATTTTCCCAAAGCTTTAGACTGGAAACCGGTAATTCAAGTTTAATGTATAACGAATCATGCAATTGTGTCTGAGCAACTCAATAGATTGATAATAAAAAAAAATTATTTTATTTTGCAAGAGATACATGTAAAGACAAAAAATCCAATGGTCCTCTAGTTCTCATATAACCACAACCACCTGCTTCGTTTCCATGTTTTTACTCGAACGGCCTTGAATGCGGCAACTTCTAACGTAGACCCTTCCTTCAAGTAGTTCTCTAATGGGAATGAAGTTATATTCAATCTATAGATACTCCTCGGGCCAGACTTACTATATTTACTAGACATTGTATTTACATACTTGGAACAAGAATGTTGTCGACTTTAACCCTTGTCATTTTATCAACAGCGATATTTACGTTCTACCATTATATATTTAGGAGAAAATATAATGATCGGTTTCCACCAGGTACGTTGCTTAGACT
>JAQFYT010001486.1:0-16268 GCA_034694925.1 Ceratophysella denticulata
TAAGGAAGAGTTCGTGTGAAAAGTCTAACACCGCCCCTTCTCTGTTATGCGGCTGAGTTCAAACGACCCCTCCCCGTGAGGGGGCCTTAAAGCTAAAACAATGGAATGCGCTATGATTCACAGCACGTAGAATTTAGTACTTTATTGGAATCTTCGTAATTTATTGCTTCCAAAAATGTGGGTTGATATTCACTCAATAATATATAACATGCGTAGTGCGTCTGCATTTTACAGCTTGGGTTTCACAAAACTGCGATATGGGTTTTGTGAACGGGTTTTTGAACATTTGTTTAAAAGTAAGTTTTAAAAGTGCCGGCACGATTTCGGCATGGGGCAAAAAACTGCTTCTATTGGGCTAAATCCTTGAACGTTTATCCGTAATGTTTCTTCATAAGAAAGTTTTCAACGAGACTATTGAATCTTCCGTAGAACCGTGGCTGAAGACTGTCCGTTCCTTTGGCCCATATAACAAGCCTAATATCAAAATGTATTTTTTGAATGTGTACTTCTTTTTTTTTAATTAAAAATTAGAATACTGTGTACTACGTACTCTGACTGTTGGATATTCTGATACAAGTATTCCGGGTGGCACATTGGAACTAGCGGATCCTTTTCTCCATGAACGATTAGAGTTGGGCAGATAATTTTGTGTAATTCAGACTTGCATATATCCCCGCCGTTTGCAAAAATACCGATATTGAAGTCGACCCACTCTGACCAGCATTTCCGAAAGTACTCCTCACCATAGATATTGATCATAGGTGCTCTCATTTTGGGTGACCAGTTGTCCACATTTTTGAGACCTGAAGGAAATTAGCAATAATTAACTTCTAGGTAACGATAGGAATGGTATAATGGAAATACGAATAATTTACTTTGATAAATCTCCACATCTTCTTTGTCGATGAAAGCATTGGCACCATTGACCACCAATTTGTACACGGATTCAGGGTAGATGGCCGCGAGAATGAGAGCTGTTATTCCGCCGTCACTCCAACCCAACAGGGAATATGTTTTGAACTCTAATTTCTACATTAAACAAAAGATTTAAATATTTTTATCGATTGTACTTCTTTGCATTTAGATAGGTACGATCTTCCCAGCGGTGATACGGAGTAACATACATCACAAAACTTGGCTGCAAAATAAGTAACAGCACACAAAACATAGCTGGGAAATGAATAACAGCGCACAAAACTCAGCAAAGAAATTAAATACCTGACAAAAAACAGCAAACACGAAAATCTGTTTCGCCAAGCCCAAATTATGTTGGATTATATTGGGCTAACATTGATGGTGTGCGAGGTGCAACGTTCACCTAATATAGCCAAACCGGCCCGCACAAACCATGCATTTTTACCTGCTCTGGTTTGTTAACCATGTTTATTGTATGGTGCTACTTATGTTTTCTGTGCTATGTATCTTTGCTAAATCTTCATATAAACATGGTTTAGTACCCTCATCAATGCTGCAGCTAGGCGAGCGTCCTTGTAGTAGAGTTCTCGGCCCAATGAAAAATCCCGATTGGGTGGACGGCTATAACCGTAACCCGGCGGATCCCAGCATATCATTGTAAACAACTTCGAGTTCATGTGAGCTAAATGTGGTCGAAAATCCGCTTCAATCGATCCTGGAAATTGAAACGTGTAATTAGACAATTGTAAACTGTAATTTTACTTCTAACACTATGCGAAGAGTCGCGTAGGGTAATTAAAAGTATTAAGTATTTGGTAATTACAACAAATCTTACCAAATGCGCCAGGTAGGCAAAGTATTGCGTAAGGACCTTCTCCAACGCTTTCGTAATTTATGTGAACGTTATGAACATACATACACTTTCTAATATTCTGGAATCTCAGAGCAGAAGCACTGAACATTCTATTCACATTACGATTAGTAAGACCTGACCCGACCGGAACTCGACTGAGCCTGATCCGGTTCCATATAGACAAATGCTTGGTAAACATATTAACTCAACTCAGAGGAATCACAGTAAAATTTAATTAAAAATTGTTCTTTAAAATTGATCGAGAGTTTACAAATACACAAGCACAATTATGACAGGCCACACCTGAATCTGAATCTAGGCCGAAGTAAATTAAGGTTCTTCAGAATCTGAAACTTTACCCTCATGCTTACTGATGACCAAAATGCACAAATACACGTCTGTTTTATGTGCACTTGTTAAATATCTATTCAGACAGCATATTAGTAGGAACAAATTACCTCATTCACCCTCGGGCTAATAAGTATCAATGTCCTCGGCGTGAATTCCAAATGGTGCCCTAAATTGTAACAACGCTTCAAGTTTTGTTTTCTTACTTAATACGGTAATGGTCATTCAAACAACGAATATAAAATTTATTTAAAACTATGACGCTCCCATCAGTTCAGGACGCTAATAAATACCTTTGTAAAATTACTTCAGATAAAATCCGGTTTCATTTGGTAATTGATTGAACATATCACACAACATATCACACTTATGATTTCTTCGGCATGAATCTCAATGTAAAATCGTTGTATAATTTATATATACGTGTACTGATGTACTAAGAAGTCTTTTAGGACGTAGAAATTCAGCATGGGTTATCCATTTCGTAAAGATAAGCGAAAAGATTCAATAAATGATTATGATTACAACATTACTGTGAGCTGGAAAATAAGCGCGTGAAGGATTTGGAAGCTACTTATGAGACAAAAACCCATACGCTTACGGAATTTGTCTACCAGCGTAGTTCAAATCCTTCACACGCTTATTTTTCAGCCCAGTGTATACAAAACAAATACAAACAGTTTCGAAATAATATTATTAGGATTAACACTAAAATCGTATATTCTAAATTAAAAGTTACTTATTACTGAGGTTGGCAGGTTGACATAATAATTTTGGATGACGTTATTAACGCTGACAAAATCATTTTCCTAATTCTTATTGTTAGTACGTGTCTCTTCACTTTGTTGATGACGTACCTACCTATAGAATGAGTGGACGTTGTAAACGAAAAAAATAGCGCACCTGAACTCGTGCATTTGTTTCAACAGTAGATTATCCGTTCACTATATACAGTTTTCCTATCCTGAAATCCACAAAAATGTTCCACAGAGTTTACAAATCGGTAATCCCTGAATAGTCCTTCTTATTAATCGGTGCCTGAGCTCAGGTAAAATTGACCTTCTTGTATTATGTATCTGGAAGGTGTTCCAGCAGAATTACGTATTACGGTAGGTAAAACGTAATTTTAAGGCCATATAAATGAACTATTATTAACAATTTCTTATTTGTTTGAAAGTTCACCTTTGTGAATTTGCTAATGCAGACAGCATATCTTAATCGTGCGTGCTCTGGAATTACAATTTGTTGACACGCTTTGACGCTACTGTACACTTCTTTGTCCTATTCTTTTTTCTTTTGATTATTCGACGAAAGAGTTGAATCTGTCCCAAGGTACAAATTAACATGTAAACAAAACTGGTAAAGGATGAACCAAGGTTAGTCAACGGCAAAAGCGAAGCAATACTTTTGCATTTGAATGGGGAGTCTGGAGACTATGTAAATCATTCTACTTCTTACCGTTACGATAACGAGCATATCAGAATTCAATTATTCCTCAGGTCAATGAGTTTACACTTGGTCCGTATATTATCTAAATATCAATTATAAATGGTTTCAATTAGTCTGCTAGCACTTAATACCTTACGTGTTCTGGAAAATAAAAAATCAGTTACTATGCGAAGATATCAGAATTCATATATTCCATAGGTCACTACGTTCTTGACTGTTGCCCCGAATAAATTATCAAGAATTCAATGGTCCATGGTTTCATTTAACCTAATACCATTTGCATGCTTAAAGTTGTAGATATTTAATACCAAGTCAGTTTAGGAATTGAAGTTGGGGTAGTAAAATGTTGCCTGAAATCTTGATTCTAAAGTTAGCTGTAATTTCGTTGGTAGATTCGGCTCAGAACGAGCAAACTCAATCATACTTTACGTGGAATTCCGGTGTGCCAATCAGGCGCATAATCGAGTACGAGTTCAACGTCAGTTGGTTCGCAGGAGCACCAAACGGAGTTACAAGGCAGATCCTTGGAGTGAATGGTCAGTATCCAGGTCCCACTCTTCGGGGAACAAGGGGTGACCTACTCCGAGTTCGGGTTACGAATCAGATACAAACTAGGCTAAATGTGAGCATTCACTGGCATGGTCAACATATGAAGGGTGCGACATTCCAGGACGGTGTGGAACAAGTCTCACAATGCCCCTTGGTCTTCGGAGAGTCACAATTCTACGAATTCCAACTCCTGCAAACCGGAACCCACTGGTAACGCTTCCATATGACCTGAACCGTTTGCCTTAAATCCAGTCAATAATGGTCAATCGCATTTATTTTCTCTGATGTCTGATAGGTGGCATTCCCATTACGGTCCGTACCTCGCTGATGGTCTTTGGGGTGTTTTGATAGTGGACAACGAACCCGAAGCGTGGGGTCATCTTTACACAGAAGAAATCACAATAACACTCTCAGATTGGTTCCATTACAGCGGAGAAGAGCTAACAAACTGGTACCTGGGACCAAATAATACTGCCGGGAAGGTCCCGTGGCCAAGCTCCTTCCTGATAAACGGCCAGGGATACTATCCTTGTGCCGATGCGGAGTTTCAAAAGCTCAAGTGCGACCAGAAACCACGAGCACCGATCGTCTTTGAGGTGGTTCAAGGAACTTCCTATCGCGTGCGAGTTGTAAGCGCATCTTCAGCATTATCCATGAGGTTCTCCATTGACAATCACACAATGGAGTGTATTGAGGTTGACGGGGTAGACACGACTCTCGGCGGACCTGTGGACCTGGTTACACCCTCAGTAGGCATGCGCTATTCATTTGTTGTCAAGATGGATGCAGAGGGAGCCACTGGGGGCTCAGAGTTTACTATACGTGCCACAGGCACTCCGAATTTGGATATGCTTCGGTCAACGTTGAATGAAACCAATATCAATATGTTCTATGGAAGCCAACCTGGTCAGGCAAATGCGTACGCCATATTAAGGTGAAACAAGGTCATGAATAACAATATGATGTTCATATCCTTCATTCTTCATCAAATAGCCATGGGTAATGTATCCTTGATTTATTCTACAGATATGTCAGCGCAAACAAGACCAGTTTTCTCCAGAACAAGATCGTCTCACCGATCAATCGCGAAAGTGACCAGAATAACCAGACCGCAGCTGTCGAGTTAGTGGAAAAGGTCCATTGCCTACCAAAAGCCCAGGACTTTGCACCAGATCATTTTGATGAAGAGATCGTTGTGCGATTCGACGGCTTTAACAGCAGCAGTGGAAAATTCTGGACCACAAATGGAGTTCGATATAAACTTGTCGATGGAGAGATACCTACACTTTTCAAAGTAATACGTAATCAAACTCTTCCTCCGTACATGAATGCCCTGTACACGAGCGGGAATGGAAACATAGTTCAACTCGTCATCAACAACCGACACGTGGAAGGTCATCCTGGTGCGAATTATTAGACTTGCTTTGTTTCTATATGACATCCGCGTAAACACAAACAGTCAAGTTCAAACATATTTCCCTGTCATTTACAGTGCATTTGCATGGACACAGCTTTTGGATCGTAGGAGTTGGGGTGGAAGGAGACGGTGACTACACTCCATCGAGGCATGCGCATCGTCTCCGAACCAGGGTACCCAAGCGAGATACTACGCGTTTTCCTCCAAGGTCTTGGCTTGTCCTTCGTTACGTTGCCAATAACCCTGGTGTATGGTTACTTCATTGTCATGTCAACTGGCACGTACCGGGTGGAATGGCGGCCGTGATCGTGGAAGGGCAGGATATTCTGAGAACACATTACAATGAAGTTCCGAGGGAGGCACGAGAGATATGTTTTAAGGCTGGAATGATGGAACCAGAACCTAAGCGGGCTAACGCTGCTGTTCAACGCGTTGTCTCAATAATAGCCCTGGCTATAACTGTAGCAGTTTCAAATGTATTCTTGTGAATGTCCCAGTTTTCCAAAAAAATATATAGTTTTATTTTATATTTAATGGTGAGTTAGTTATCCGCTTCAATCGATCTGGTCTGTGTATGTGACTCTAGACGGCATATCGTAGTGATAATTTACCTCATTCACTCTCGGTCAACTAAGTACCAGTGTCCTGGGCGTGAACTTCGAATGGTACCTACCCTATGCTGCAAAATTTATTGAAAGCTAATGTATTTAAGACGCTCCCTTATGGATTCAGGACGCTAATAAATACCGGTGTGAAACTATTTGAGATATTTTTATTCGTTTGAGCTAATACATTGAACAAAATCCGGTTTTATTGAGTAAACTGTATTGGGCATAGAACCTGCATTAGCACACGTAAGATTTCTTCGTCAGGAAAGCTTCGACGAGTGTATTGAATTCTTTGTAGAATCTCAAATGAAGATTGTGCTTCCCTTCGTCCCACATAACGAGCCTGTTGAAGTAAGCTAAATTAATTGCACTACACTGACGCGAAAATGACACATGATGTGACATATTATGCAATACAACTTACTCGGAATTGTTGATATTTTTATGGAGGTACTCAGGGTGGTACATTGGAACCAAAGCATCCTGCTTTCCATGAATAATTAGAGTTGGGCAGGTAATTTTGCTAATTTGAGCCTTGCAAAGATCCCCGTCTTTGGCGTAAATACCGATACAGCATTCTACCCACTCTGACCAGCACTTCCGGAAGTACTCCTCACCGTATAGTTCTATCATAGGAGCTCTCATTTTAGGTGACCAGGAATCTACGTTCTGAATATCTGTGTAAACATTAATTTAAAGTAATTAACCTGAATCAGGTATTATTTTAAGAAGTAATCAGCCATTGTTTTAAGTTATGATTAATTTACTTCTATAGATGTCAACATCCGGCTTATCGATGAAAGCATTTGCCCCCCAAACCACCATTTTTTGAACGGACTCTGGAAATAGAGATGCCAAAATGAGCCCTGTAATTCCGCCATCACTCCAGCCCAGAACTGAGAATTTTTCAAAATTTAATTTCTGTAAGATAAGAACCATTTCAAAATTAATTTCAAATATATTCCTGTCAATAGGCATAACACGATATACAGATAATAGCATATCAGTGCATATACGGATCTGCTCTAGTTACCTTCATAAGGGCGGTTGCCAGTCGAGCATCATTGTAGAACATTTCCTTGCCCTGTGAAAAATCTCGATTTGGTGGGCGACTTTTTCCATAGCCAGGTGGATCCCAACATACAACAGTAAATAATTTCCGGTTGAGGTGGGTTAACTGGGGCCGGAAATCGGTTTCAATCGATCCTGAAAGTATACATTTCTACATGCATTACCCCATTATGCACCCAGCTCGACTTCGTTCGTATGTGCAGTACCTGTGTATTGTAATAGAAACAATGCTATGAAACCACGCACCTAAAGCACCCGGTAAGCAGAGTACAGCATGAGAACCCTCTCCAACTTTTTCGTAATTGAGGCTGACGTTGAGGACATCTACTTTTGCTTGATTATTTACCGTCTGGAATCGTGTAGCACAAGAGCTTATCATTTTCTTCAGACCACCGCTAGCCAGAGCTGGTTGAACTGGAAATCCACTGAGCCGGATCCGGTTCCAGAGAGACAATGACACTGTAGACATATCGGAAAAATCTCACAAAATTTGACACTTCTTACAAAATAATTAACACCGTCCAATGACTGACAACAGAATATGCATGAAACTCAGCCCAATAATGTAAACTAGCTACTAGCCACTATCGACTTGGAGACTCAAACTGAATGCACTTGAAGTTGAACTCGTTGATGATATGAATAAGCTGCAGACTATATTTTATGGTACACACATGATAACGTACATGTCGTAGCCTCGGCACAAGAAGTACACAAGCTTTAATCAGAGATTTTTATTTTAATTAATTATGTAGGTACTTATTAGAATCAAGTTTTTTTTATATATTTCATAATGATTCATTATTAATTACAGTCTTGTATTACAGCATTTCGATTGTAGCAAGTACGCAATCATTGTCCAGTATAAATATGAGCATCTTGAGAGTGAAGTTCGAAGACTTCCCCTGGTTCGAACATGAGGTCAACGATGAAGGGTCGAATTTTCTCGGAATACATATACTTCCGCTTGTCTTTTTCATCCCAAACAACGTATGGAGTAATTTCCGGGAAGCTGTACCATTCGACTGGAATCTTGACCATGTTTCCGTCAATCGCTCGAATTCCGTAGAAATACGCTTCCCCGTCCTCACCAGCCTCCTCCGCATCATCTCCTTGCTCCTCCTCTTGATTCAGGTCAGGTGATACCTTGGACCGCTGGTCAATTTCTTCTTCGTAGCCCTCTCCTTGTTCTTCTGAAAGCGCCCCTGGGCTCATTGCATAAATCAAATCAACGTTTTTCCCAAAGATGCAGTCCGGTAAGGCTGGATCATCGTCGAACAAGATGACTGAGTCCAGGCTTGTGGTTGAAATCGACTTTCTGGCAACTTTCCGTGTATTCTTTTTGGAAGAAGTCTCCACTGCACGGATGGTTTTTTTAGCCACCAAGCGTTTTCGAGATTTCTTGCCTAATTTTCCCTTCAGAATTACTCGAGATTTCCTTTCATCACGTTTGGATTTGAATCCAGATATTTTTTGTTCCAGAGGGCCCTGTTTCAGACTTTTCTGTCGGTCAGCTCCTGTCTGATCGTTGACCAGAGGCTCCGAAGTTTCATCTTCTTCTTCACCGTCCATCCTTGCAGACAGAGTTTCATTTGACCCTGTCTCCGACCCCAATTCAGTTCCGTCTTTAGCTTTGGACTGACCCTTCTTGTCATCATCGGCGTGTTTGACCGTGGGTTTTTTAGGTGCTGGATTTTTTGGTTTGGTATCACCTTTTTGGTCCGGATGTTTCTTTGCTTTGTCAGCTTTTTGATCCGGGTGCTTCTTGGATTTGGGATCTACCTTTTGGTCCGCTCGTGTTTTGGAATCCGTCCTTTTCTCTTGAGATCCCTTTCGCTTCCGAGCCTTATCCCCAAACACAATATTTTTGGAAGGTTGTTCGGAAGTTAGGGACATGGTCGCTTCGGAACGAATATTTCGTTGTTTCTTCCCTGGTTTCTGTCGAGGTTTGAGGGTTTCTTTGGGTACGGGAAAGGTCACTGCTTTCTTGTCGGTTGAAATTGGTTCTTCCTTAATTTCTTTCGTATCTGGCTTGACTTCTTCATTCTCTTCTTCTTCCGGTTCCTCAACGATTTCCGGAAGATCCTTGCAACCTTGACTGCATCTGAACTCGATATTGTCTTCATTTCCTGGTCGGCGGTGGTAAACCTGCAAAAATAAATACCTATATTAGTAATTGACCAAAACGAGCTTCTGTCGTTCGTACTTACCCGTCGCTTCGTTGAGCGCAAATAGACTGTATTCCATGTTCGTGAGCTTCCACGGTCGAGTGTCGCCGAGATGCCCAGCATGTCCGCCAAGGCTTTGAAGAGCAAGGCTCTTGGTCGATGCGTCCCATCCGTCAACATTGTGAGTGGGATGGCCACTGATTGGTATTGTTTTTGCAAATCTCCAATAACTGTGTTTTCAAGCACGCTGTCGACCTGGTATATGCACACAACATTAGTACAACCGTATGTACATGGTATTAAATTGTAACCGTGCAATTTTTACCCTCCATTTATCAATTGGTCCTCCAAACTTATTAGCAACAAAGTTACCAATTAACCGAACCAGTTGTCTTTCGTTCATAATTTGATTAGTGCCAATTTCGTCAATTTGCTTCTGAATTTCAAATGCATACTGTTGCAGAACAGGGAGTTCGTTGACAGTTCGAGGAAGGGCTTGAATACTTCCCTGTACAAGAAATCAAGAATTAAGTATTATTAAACACGGTTGAGTTCAAATACATGACACAGATTTTCGAGACAAAATAAATATACTGTTATTGTATGTGGTCTTTGCGGTTTTTGAAACTTGCATAACCAAGCATAACCCAGCCTGACACTTCAGGCGAACCTAAGACCGAACCCTAAAAAGTTACACAACTCCAAAAATCGGGTAGACATCATACTATAGGTATATCAGCACCCCAATAAATATTTACATTTCTGCGAAGCACTTTTTCGTCCACAATGTAATCCAGGTTGAGATAAATCATCTTCGGCATATGCTGAGCGTTGTATGTTCGCTCTCGAAGTGGAATAAATACTTCTTCATTGGACATGTAACCAGCGTCATAAAATCCATTTGGTAATGGATCCCACCAGTCCAAATGGCCGGTCAGAGCATACTTAGCAGGTAGATGGAATTGAATAACTCGTTCAAGAAGCGTCTGAACTGTAAACCGGATTGAATTAAATATGTTTATAACAAATCATGTCCGAATTAAAACTGAATCTGAATGTTGATCGCAGTATTCGGAAAAGTTACTTACAAGGTCCACCTTCAACTCGAAAATCCTCACGTTCCAAAATAACTTGAATTAATCCAGCGTCCACGAGTTTCTGGGCCACTGGGACGTACGATACAAGAACCTGTGGAATATATTAATGCAATTTACTGGAATTCGTTCAAAAGCTTAATTAATTTAGAAAGGATTAAACAGTGAGTACATCAAGCAAAGGCACGACAGCCATAGCTGCGCCATGTTCCGGGAACTTGATTGCTCGTAGAACGTTTCGCCACCATTTATTATGCATGAATTGACTCCGACCATTGTCATCCGTCATGAGTAGGGATAGAGTCGTACAAGCTGCGGCAAATAACTAACAAATACGATAGGTAACTAAAATTAACTCAAGATTCAGATTTAGCATTTACAATTGATTTGCAAGTATTTAAATCTACCTCAGCGCCTTTGCTGTTCAAGCACTTGATCACGCCCTGCATGACACCCTCTTGAACTGCCCGTAGAGCCAAATCGGGTTTGTTAATCAGGCGATTCATTAAGTTGAGGGCAGAGATTACTATGTTTTCAGAATACTGCTCTTGGTCCGCAATGATTTTTCGAAGTATTTTCATTCCACCTTTTTCGACAAATTCGGAGATTATGACTTCCATGACTGCGTAGTGATCACCGCTTGGAGGCGGTAATAATAGTCCGAGGACGTAGAGAAGATTCTCCAAGCCGTGAGCGGAAGTTTCACTGGCATTTGCCATGGAAATCAGGACGTGGAGTTCCTGAAATATTGAGCGGATCAGATATTGCAGGAATATTGTTACTTGTATATACATACACGGTTGATGGCTTAACTTACATGTGCAATCGTAAGCTTGATATTTGGAACCACGAAGGACAATTGAATCAACGCATCCAAAGCCGCTTCACGAACTCCAAGCTCGGTATGTGAGAGTAACTTGGCAACCTTTGCTGTTAATCCCTGTATTATTCAGCCATAGTAAGAACATGCTTAGAAGAGATTTCGCTTTAGTTCTCATTTCTCAAGCTTACAGTATTATCGACAAGAATCTCTGCAATTTCTGGTTCACGGCACATGTTTCCGAATATCTTGACCGTCTGAGCCAGAACTTTAGGTTCGGATCCATAGTCCAGAAAGTAGGATAGTTGGTAATAGTATTCGAGCATTTGCAAGCAGCATTCCGAGTCCTTCGACAAATTGTGCCAGATTCGAAGGATCAAGTGATTGATGTCATCGTTGTGCTTTTTCTTAAGTTTCTGTTAAAATAAATTATATTAAGCCTACTGTAATATGGAAATGCTGAGAAACACATAGGCTCCAATGAACTTACATTGCCCACTGTCTGGATCATGCCAGGTTTACCCAAGATCTCAATGCCCTCTCGAACACGGCTGACCTTTTCCAAGATTGACAGGGCAAATAGCTTCACTTCGGTGTGTTTCGAATCAACTAAATCCAGAATTCGACGGAGAGAAGCTTGTTCCAGTAAAATGTGGACATGTAGGGTTTCTTCCAGGAGATTACGAACAGCCACCAGTGCATTGTGCTGAATATCTGGATCTTTCCGCATAGCGATGTCAATGAGCACTTCGAAGGCACTGAATTTGATCATGAGGAGCCCACATGCGGGATTGGTGGCAAGATCTGCCAGAACGACTGTGGCATACTCGACCAGGACGTCGTCATCCGAATACAAGCCGATGTTCATTAGCTCTTGAGCCCCCTGTGAAGAAAGAATTATGAAAGTTGATGCCGATGCCTTGTGTAACTTTTTGGCATTGCAGCAAAGATATTGAAAAAGTGTTTCGTAACGGTTTTGGTTACGCATTAACAAAGGCATTTAAACTTACATCATGATCCCGGATAAACACTTTAGACTCTTCATAGTAAGACGTCATTGCAAGTATTTTCATTGCAAGTCTCTGAGTAACACGATGTTGACTTCCAATCAGTGTAAATACGGCCGGAACACCCTTGAGTCCAATGAATATATCACGATTTTCAGGACATTTCCGGCAGAATTTTTGAAGGGATTGAAGTGCTTCGAGGACAACCTGATTCATATGTAGAAATTATAATTCGTACCGTAAATCGGTCTTAGCAAGAGCAAAGTTAGCCGTAATCATGTATTTTTTGTTCAATCGTCTTACATGTTTTTCAGTTGATTTGAGTAGAATAATAGCCGTTTGAGCATCTAAAGTGGTAACTTTGCAGGGTCCAAATTTCTTACTATCTTCTGCTTTTGCAAGTGTGCTCTGCGGTGTGATATCAAAATTCAATGGAAGTCCTCGTTTGGAATTACATTTAGCATGCGGACGAGACGTTTCCGTCATGTTGAAGCCTAGCTGGATGGAAAATTACGCCGCGCGTTTCTTCGTTATCTCGAAATAAAGTTTCAGTATTTTATTTAAATATGATGCCTAGTTTCAATATTGGATCTACTACATACTAGGCAGTTTTCAAAAAAAAATCCTCGCAAAAAGCGAAAACAAAACATTAACGAACTGAGATATTTATTGCCGATTGTCACGCCAACAATTTAGATTCTGTAATTTACGGCTTCGCATTCGACTTGGGTGAAAGAATTCGACTGCAAAGCATACTTTCATGAGAATCGCAACATTCTTTTACTGCACAAAGGAAAGTACAAGCTAAATAACAAATAACTAAACGTTCAACTACAGTATATTGATAAATAATTTTACAATTTCAAACTAAACTAAATATTCATCAGGATCCAACATCAGAAAACAGATGAAAAACAAGTAAACAAGGAAAATTCCGTAATCAACTAAAGATTAATTGAAGAAGAAAAACGAACGCACGGTATTGCAAAAGTTTATGAATTAATCTAACCAGAACATATCCGGATCTTCTTCCATATTAATCCCAGGAATGCTGAAATGGTCATATTTTGGTGGTTCCGGCGGAGCAAGAGTTTTATCCCGGAAATTCAAAAAACCCAGATCTCCAGCTTCTTTGCAAATTTTTCGAATTGGTAAATACTTGTAGTGTCCAAAACAGTAGAGCGAAACAAAAATCAACGCCAGGGACACGAGAAAATAGAATGCGACACGACGCTTGAATCCAACTGATGGAGGTTGGAAGAAGAAACTCCCGAAAGTGGATGAGCGAAATGACTTTTCTGAAGCACTTGTGGAAAATCTGTCATCGTCCGTCTCGTCTTCATCGTCCGTCTCGTCTTCATCGTCCAATGGTTCAGGATTTGAATATTTCATGGATTGGACCAACATGCTGGAGCAGGAGAATGGAATTTTCGCAGATGCGGATTTCCGCTTCTTACATCCACCCATGAGAATATTGAAGGCTTCCGTGGCGTTGCCCTCTCGTGTAATCGGCATTGAAAATATGGCCATACTGTGAATGCAAAATACAGAATTATTGTATTTAAATACTTTTGGACACTTTAAATTAAAATCCAGTCTTACTCGAGCTTCTCCGGAGGTCCCAGATGAAATTCACGAAAGCGCACTATTTCCATGCTTGAATTCCTATCCCGATCCGTAGCGTTGTATTTGAATTCGTAGTAGCGATTGTTCCATGGACGAATTCGTTCTATCAAAGAAATTTGCGGTGCCTGTTGGTAAAGATTTGGGAGAATATAGTTATTTATAAGGCAAATACGAGTTTTTATCGGGCATTTTAAATGAAGTACAGTATTTTTTAATTCCGAAAACTTACGTCAAAACAGAGTCGAATTATTTCAAGGTGTTCCCGAGCCTCGCTACCATCATTGGAATTCCTAGAATTGGAATCATTCAATGCCAACCGCCGGAAGTCATCGGGTTTCTCAAAAATTTCCTTGGCTCCAGAAATGAAAAGAATGTCATCGATTTTAATGGAAGCTGCAAGGATTTGAGCCAGTCCACTATAAGCGCTCAACTTGAGAACGCTTTGATTCTTCTTCGGTGGAGCATATCCCAGAGGTTGGAACACAATTTCTTGAACATCCATGTCAAGACGCTGACTTGGGTGAGAATAGAAAAAATTACGACCCGTCCAGGTATGCTCGCTTCCTCTTGGGGAGCAATCAAAATCCTTTGGTTGGACCTGATAAAATAAAAATGATTTTCCGAATGAGTTTTGGTTGCCTACAAAATTCCAAATACCTAGTAGTTTGCATTATGGGGAAGTACCATTAGTTGTCTCATTAGTAACTTTTCCAGCTGCTTTATCCAAGCTACACCAGGGACGCTTTATCTCAAGCTCTCGTGGAGAAATTCTAAACTTTATCTCATGCTCTGCTTGGAAACTCCGCTTTATCAAGCTACGCAAAGAACCTCTAACGATGTATTAAAAGGCTACACGAAGAAACACACGCTTTATATAAGACAGGTCAAGGAACCATTAAGGCTGCGCTAGTCCTCATTATAACTCCGTCATTTCTAAACGGATCGAATGAGGACATTTTGGGAATTGGAAGAGTTGCTCCACAACGCCTACTAAGTTAAAAAAAATCTCGTTCGCTCGAAAGCAAAATGGCGGACAAGGCTTGGCGGCGGAATTTCTTTTAGGAATTTTAACTTAGTAGGCTGTGTACATTTAAAAATTAGTTTACTAACAAGCCCTCACTCAGCGCTGTAAGTTGAGAAACGAGTTATAATGTAATTAACGATTTAAAAACTACTGGAATACACTGTGTTTTGTGTTTGTACAGGCAGAGACAATAAACCATACAGTATTCACCATTCGGCTCCAAAGCGTACTTCTTCCCAAATGCCTTTCGCTTGCATACTAGAAATACGGGTGGCGACCCCAGAGCGGCCTAAATTCACACTGTTTACCCCGCTAGCCTAACTTTAATATCTTTATTATTTGCTTACCACTCCGATTTACGAGAATTTGTTGGATTGTACTCAGTTTCGAGTTCACTTCAGTCCTGAATGAGTGGAATGCTCTCTCAAGTGCCTCCAACTCGTGAGCCGTACTGAGTGCCTTTGTCATCGCAGCAGCGGAACAACATCCTCCGGACTTGTCCATCTTGCTTGGACGCATGATAACTCACTTCTCTCGCACCTTGGAGTGACACAGAAAGAAAGGCGTTAAGTAATCAACATATATAACGAGCTTAATTGCCCACCCCCGAACAGTTCTCGCTGGTTTCCGCTCACGGACACTATGATGTTGAATAAACTCTTATAGAGTCAACAAGTCACAACGGCCAGCCACGACAGACGTTTACAAAATTAAACTAGGTAATACAAGGCAAGCCACATTGATGTTCTTGCCATTGAACGGTGGTGGACTCTGGCCTCTGCGGACTATACCTACCAAACAAGAGTTAAACATATACAGGGCTTCTCAAAAACTGGCAAAAATTCTTACATCTTATGGCATTGATGAGTGGGCTAAATACACGGTATAATTCAAAACGCCAATTCGGGTTTTGTTTAAAAATAAGTTATAGAATATAGAGGATGAATAAAGGAAAAACGTGGGTGAGCAGGTTAAAGGAGAAGCCTCACTGAGGCCGTCAATGAATCCATTCCACTTCATAGCCAACTAAATACGCACGCACAACTGAAATTAACATACAGAGAATAACCAAATCAAACATAATAAGAATACACAAGTACTATTGCTGCTAGTGGGTAATTAATATAAGGTAAGGTGCCGCACAGGTCAGGTTGAGGTCTGACCTGACCTGAACCTGACCTGAACCTGAGAACTTTTACTCAGGTCAGGTTGCGGGTTGACCTGACCTGAACCATCATATCAGGTCAGGTTGATCGTCAACCTGACCTGACCTGAACCATCATATCAGGTCAGGTTGACCTGACCTGACCTGACCTGAA
>JAQFYT010001487.1:0-16263 GCA_034694925.1 Ceratophysella denticulata
CTAGGCTAAGAATTATACCATTTTTGTTATTACAGCAGCCTGAAGAAGGCAATTTTGAAACGCGTCGCTGCGTTCGGCAATTTTCAAATAAACCCAATCAAATAACCAAATTGGATTTGAGGTGATTTGTCCTATTTATTGAACCTTTTCAATTAGACACCGGGTAGCGTTGTCGTTGAAGTGCAGCAGCCTCTCAGCATCTGGCTATTGTTTCTTGTTTCGAATAATAGAATGTCGCAGTAATAATGGAGCAATGGCAAATGACACATCTCTTCCAGCCTTAATTCCACCTTTTGAAGACAGTAATTCGAAAAGGAATATCTCTTAAAGAACAGAAATGAGGGTAGTTTATAAATAATTATGAGTATATGAGACTTTTGAAACGGAAACGAATGTCTCAAATGCACCTTTTTTCGTGTAGTTTTGAGTTCATTCCTTGTTATAGTTTGCACTTGTAGAAATGGTACAAGGCTTTTGTAAATGATGCTTAAGGTTATTCTCATGTTTTAAATTTTGGCGCTATTTTGTAATGTTGCTAATGGACAATACAAGGTGTTGTGTAATGAGTAATGACAATGACGTTCTAAATATACGATAGAATCATAGACTATAAATAGAATCGGAAACCCAATAGCATCGCTATATTAGCTTTATCTGTATAGCCTTACCAGAAAGGTAACGTCTCTCCATTTACATGAATAAGTCCATAACAAAACATGCGAAGTGGAATTCCCGCTAACAGAATTTGTGCAAAATCTGGCATAATAATTTGTACAATTATGTCAAATTATTTAAGGCATATGTTTGTAGAAGTCGGTCTTTTTGGCGAAAACCCGTATGAAGAGAACAATATGGTAAATTTGGCAAAAAGGATATTTCCCGTTTTGCGAAAAAATCAAAAGCAAATTTTGATTTCCAAAATCACATTTCATACTCATTGTGTTCTTGGCTTTCTTTTTGATTGTTCAAGATTAATAAATTTTTCGCCAATTCGGTTGGGGATTTTTTTTGCCGAAAGAACCTGAGATTTTCGCCGCATCAGTGTAATGATAATGAAGCATACCAAAATCATCTAATAAAATTTAAAATTAGTTTGACAATTATTTACTCAAGTTTACGTTATATCATACGGCGTAAAATCTTTAATGCAGAATTATTTCAGTTTTTATAATAACTAAAAATGACTCGATATTTTGCATCTTGCAACCCACAGAACAGTAGCAGTAATGAAAGGCAAAACGTAACTGAATTATTACTATAATATGTAGTACCTATATGTATGTATCGTATACATATCTACAGAACGTAGCCCACACACATCACATCTCACATCCAGCTTATTTATGGGCACTAATTAGGATTTACTTGTCAGAGAGTAACCGGAGCTTTCTTTTGTTCCTTGTCTTGAATTAACCGTACGTAAATCTTGAGACTCCCTACAGCCAAGTTAGGGAGGGCTTATTGGGTGAGGCCTAAGGAGCTCAGAATATTTTAATTAATAACCACTTTTAATTAGCACATGCCATATGCCATGCCCCATGCCCCAGCAACCTCCAAACTTCCTCGACTACGCTCTGCTGTAATAGTAGCCTTCGGCGATGAACTGACAGCGCAATCCGAAATTAGGACGGTTTCACGTAATTTGAGTTTCTGGTCAGAAGATATGCATACAAATATATACCCGTACCTATGATAACTACAAGGTATTGACCCTTGACCATTTCGTGGCATTGTCATATCGGTGAATCCGTACTGTATGAGCTGCATGAATGTGAATTCCTGTATTCGGTACATGTAATTTTCTCGATTAGGTTTTTCATGGAATTTAATTAAGATTATAATTAAACAAATGCCCTAACGTAAGTTTTTCTCGTGTAACCTGAGAAATTGCAGACGACAAGAGCATTCGATAAGAAATGATGCGATGATATTGTTGTGCACTTGCGCGATTTGATAAAGCATACGGTAATTTAAATGTAATATGCCGAACGTTAATTTTAATGTTAGTGAAATTATGGGCTAACCTAAAAATTCGAAAAGAACTATGTAAAGCATAGTGCACGGGTGCCTGTGATAGATTCAGTTACGCACAACAGCTTTACAGTATAGTATTGCCATAAGCATAAATGAATTGTCATTCTAATTTGGAAACTACTGCTAATTTTTGTGTTTGTCCGATAAAGTAAATATTTTTCAAACGCAGAAATGGGCGTAATAACGGGTGTCGATGATCTTCGAAAAGCGGGTAAAATATACAAGGTTTCCCCCATCTATATGTATCGGGGCCCATGCATGGGCCGGCTAGAATATACGAGCAAAAATCAATCTTATGCCCGATCCTTAATTATAATTACGCAGAGTATGCCTGCATGTGTGTGTGCGGGTGACCGGTATCAACTTCTCCAAGCAAAGGCATCTAGCAAAACTTTTTTAAAAAACAATTATAATTTTTACCATTGTTTGAGTTCAAGGACCAAATTTCAATTAAATAACTAGATTTTGTTTATGCTTACACTGATTGAAATCTTATTCATAGTTGAGTTAGTTGTCAATATGACGAGTGACCCAAACGACCACGACTCAAACGACCGTGACAGAACTGACTGATTCTCTATTTAATGATATTACTATTGTGTATCGTCAAACAAAGTCTTTGCATTAACTTTCTAAGCTCCTTTTCTGTCTGACCGCTTGTTTCGTTCCTAAGGAAAATCAATGGGTAACCCAACTATTGTGGTTCTGTTTCTCCTGCTATCAGATCAGAAAACCTTCCTTGTACACGATACGGGTAAGAATATCGTAGCTACGCTAGAAGGCTTTTTGTAACTGTAAACCTTATAAACCTCCAACTTGGAAATGTTTCCTATACAAGAAGAACTTACCACGGACCTAATTAACGAATTGAATTCAACATTCAACCAAATATCCTCATTAGCTATACAAAAGGCTTGACAAGACATCAAAGGGAAAGGCTAAAGGCACAATAGTCTCGTTTCGTCTGACGGATAAATGATAATATGCTTCACTTGATTATTATTAGGAAATTGGAGATTCCGATTTAAGGGTAAAGCAATTTCGAGCTAAGATTTTAGGATTTCACTTTGATGAAAAATTAAATGAAATAAACTATTCATCTTGAGACGAACCCACTTCATCTTCAATCGGTGCCTGGTTTGCGAAATTACGTTTTTTACCAGAAGGGTCTTATTGGATGATCCATATGTAGTCTGTCCGCCTGTCGCCGATTTTTGTGTCTGTCAGGTGACAGCGAAGTCGCTGCGCGATGAAAAAATAATGAAGCACATAAGCGTCTAGGAAAGCGCATTTTTCAGAATCTGTAGAACATTTAAACATTTAAATATCTGTATTGAAATGACCGGCCTTTGTTAATTAAGCTTCTGGCTTTCCAATGTCGTGTCACACATTTCAATAGGACGAATATTACTCGAGTTGGAGCTGTAAACCTGTGACAGGTTATGCCAATTAGCTATAGCATTACCAGCTCGAAAAAATGAAGTTCACAGTATATTTGTTTGGACATACATATGTGCTAATTCATATGGTTATTTTTAAATTTAATTTACCTACAAGTTCAGAGTATGTAGTACGTGCGTTGTAAATCGACTTAATATTTAACACTAAATACGCTTGAAAATGTGTATTTGCCTGATGTATGACCTGAGTTTGTAAATAGGTACAATGCTTAATTGACGGCTCTGAACTGACGCCGGATGCTAAATTGTACTAAATTCTCTGTAAGCCATAATATTAAATAGCTATAGTTCAGGTTGATAAGCAATTCATTCTTCCTATGTTGAGGTAGCGTATTTTGTCCGATACCAGGTATATTTGAACAGTGTTTTAGTTTGGTATTTGGTGCAAGCATTTTCAGCCTTAAAATTAGGGCTTAAATTCACATAAATTCACATTCTACATAATTCCAAACCTGTGCAGCACGTGTCAAAACTACGTAGCCACCTAATTCCTGCACGTGTTGTGCAAGAGCAACATGAATATTCTATGGATCTATCTACCCCACACGTAATGGGATGTCTTTTTGGTCTTGTCGGCTTTTCTTAGCTCCTATTTTGTTTTGTTTGTGTCTAGAGTGCCGCCGCTGTTCAGGAAGTAGGAATCAATAGGTGAAAGTAAATAAACACAGTACATATCCAAACTATTGATTTCTATGCCTTGACTGACTACACCTTGCTAGGAGGGTTGGAAGTTGGATTTGGATTTGGATTTGGATTCACGGAAATTGTAATAATGCCTTAGCACAGCAGTTCTTATTATACCAATGTAGAATACCCCATTATATTCCAGGATGGTATATTGTACACGTATATAGATACGCAGATGTAGAGAGATGACACTGATTAATGCTAAATTATTATGCATTTGACTTGACTTGAGCGACCCGATATAATAACGCTCTGCTGGTCCTGGTTCCTTGTCTCACAGCAATAACTTTTATTTTCATTACGAATAACGGGACAAATGAAATGACGCTATAACGGCTACGCTCACGATTCCGCTCAACTGCTCCATGGCACACTATGCAAAGTTCTACGACAATCTGTTCCATGACGGAAAATTAAGCATTGGTGAAAATACTGTGCCAATTTGGTGCCTGTATATTTCATAATAACGAATTAGCGCACAGTATCGCAAGCAAATCTGCAGCGTTTCCTTATGGGTCCTCTACACGTTGCGGCTAATAAATAACCGATGGGATAGCTTATTGTTGTTCTACTAACAGCTCCCCTTCGACAAGTAACATTCCTAATGGAGGTTTTTCATGCGAATTGTATCAATTTTGTTAAATGGTGGCCATCTACCTGTATTTAAATTAATTTGGTAATCCGGTTATTAACCCATTTTAAAATTTTCTTTAGGTGGCATTGAAATATTCGTTAGATTTTGAAACTAACCGACTGAATTGTCGGCTTACTGAAAAAGCCGAAAAAGCTATACATGTATCGAACCGTCGTCGCTTTACTTTACTTGACTGTGCCTGGATGTGTATCGTTTGAGATTCTATAGACTGTATAGTACTGTATTTAATTAATTAAATGCTAATGGGAAGGGAAACGAAGAAGGCTTCGTTGAGAGGCGGATTCGACTCAGCTCCTTGTCCCTTGTCTGTCAAAGTCAGTATGGGAAAGTGGATGAGAGAAAGACGTAGTTTAAGAAAACTGTAAAAGGACATATAGAAGAGCAAATAGGAAATGCAGTGACTGACTGACTGGGCTACCCATGCCACACCCAAAGATCTTTTATGTTCCTTTTTGTGTCTGGCTCTAATGTGGGTCCGTACAAGGAAGAGGCATTATTTTGGGCTTAGTGTGAGACTGCCCGGATTACATTATGGGGTTAGAGTCCTGCCTGAATGGTGATGGGCTCCTGTCTGGTCTCTACTCCTATTAAACTACCAACGACCAAACCTTGTACTACATCATAGTTCATAGTGGTTTGCCGACGTTTTGAGATGGACAATACGACTTGATGTGCTGTGACCAGATAGATCGGCTATTGAGCTTGAGATCGTTGATTAATTTTGATGCAGACTGTGGGGTGTGGGGTGGGCAAATAGCTGCGTATATTATGGCATAATATCAGTTTTCGGAAAATTTGCAATATTGGCTTTGGCTTTGAGAGATTAGTTCAATTAAGCTCCACCTGCGATCAGTTTGCCAAACTTGGTTTGCGACCATTTTGAAAACTACGTCTTGAGACCCGTTTGACAAAACTTGATTTTCACGGACACTCTGGAAGTTAGTTTGTCGACCAGTTTAACGCGTTCGATTTACAACCAGTCCGATAAGTTCGGCTTGGAACCAGTTTCACCAGTTCGACTGTCGAGTCGACTCGACCAGTCTGACAAGTTCGAATTGTTACCAATTTCACATTTTCGACTTGCGCTGCGACCAGTTTAACAAGTTCTACTTAGGACCAGTTTCACAAGTTAGACTTGGGATCAGTTTCACAAGAAGCTCGACTTGGACCAGTTTGACTTTCGTGGCCAGTCTGAAATTCGGGATGGGGAAGCTCGACTTGAGACAAGTCGACAGTTTGATAAGCTCGACTCATACTTTACGTGTTTGAAGTACGATGTAACAATCATATCACAAAGCTGTTCATAAATCAAAAATACATATATACAGTAATTACGATTTAGAGTTTATAGTTTATCCATGGTTGATCCTGAAATCCGATTTTAGGAAGTTTAAATTAAAAATTCCCGAAAGTCGAACTCGTCGAATGCAAAATGTCCAGTCAAGCAGGATCAAAAACATTAGAATATGGTTCAGTTTTTGGTTGTATAGTGATATAGTGAACAGCTGAAAGTCTTTTCCCGAAATAGACATTAGGAGAAGAAACGATAAAAGTCATTTCCTTCTTGACAAGACAGGGAGCTTCTTTTTGCTACAATACGGAGAACTATTACTAATACGTCTAAATGCACTGCTTGGGTCCGTCGTGTGCGTGTGGCCGGAATATCTAATGCTTCATTATTGCTCCGGGGTTCAAATCTTTGGTACCATTATCGTATGTGATCTATCGCATCTTCAGAGTTCTATAACTTAGCCAATACTAGGCTTCAAGCAGTCTAGTTGGGTTAGGTTTAAGGCCTAGCCAAGCCAGGTTTCACTGAACCTAATTTGAGCGTTTGGAGCATAACCTATAGGCAAAGGTATCGGACTTCAAAGATGCGGTAGATCACACACGATGCTTCTTAGGTAGAACTAAACGCTTCTAACTACATATCTGCCTGTACTAGGTATAAGCAGTGACGCGATGGGAGTTCAACGTTCAACCCAAAAAACTAAACCAGAACCCAACAGCGTTCACACAGATTCGATATTCCATTAGGTGTGAGGTTTCCAGAGATTGTTTTGATGTGACTTTCTACTGTATAACTCTAACACTGTATCTAATAGACGCGTGAACAAAAGTCACGTCTTGCTACGCGGATTTACATAGTGTTTTTTTTTACATTTTAGAGATTCAAGCTCTGAATCTGAACTGTGTCGATCGGTCGATCCATCCCTAAGCGGAAGTCCTTTAAGACGACGAAGACGAAATGCCCGAAGAAACGATTGTGAATTACGACCAAGAATTGTCTCTTGTAGAGATATACAGATACATATAGAACCCTTTGAGAGCTTTTGTGTGATGTGATCCAAGTTTTCACGCCTTTGAAAATTGGAATTCTTCACTACATTTTCCGTGTGTAGGACTTCAATGCGGGTTTTCTCTTGTTCTGCCTTCTCGGCGGCTTGGACTTTGATCTCTGCTAAAGTGTACGACGCTACTACTGCTCATACTACATTGACGCTACAAAGTAACAAACTGACTCGAGCTTAGAATAAGCGGAAACAAAATTCATCTTATACTAAATATATAAGGTATGTACCCCAATTAAAATTGTATATTATAGGTATAGGCATTATGAATCTGGTAGGTACCATTAAAATGCGTAAGTCTCTATCTAAATTGTACATATGTTACGGTTCGGATATAATAATATCTTGGTACAGATATTTCTGAACCGGTCAAATATAATATTCTAAACGGGTTTCGGCAATTTTGGGCCATTAATCAACCCAATTAGAAATCCGTCATTATTTATATGAACCAAAATTTAACGCCCTTTACAGCGGTGTGGTCATTTTGAGTCTCAAACTAATACGAGTATATGTGGATTTGTGGATTCAATTAATTGGCCTGTTAGGGCAGGTGATGATACCTAATACGGGTATTATATTGAATTACATTTATCCAAGGAAACTTTTTTTTCGTTTGACGTGTCATTGAACATCCAACGATCCATGTCCGAATCGGGAGCTGGATTAATATTAGGTTATTGTTCGGCTTAAACCAAATCAGTATTGTTATGTAATTCGCATAAATTAGACGGACATATGTCCACAAGACCCTTAATGGTTGTTTACAATACCCTTAATGTCATGGGTCAAAATATCCTCGTAAACGGGCAGGGCAGTTGAAGTTAAAATTTGATTTAAAAAACCTCTGGAGAATATGTTTGTTTATGAATGAACATAAATATATTCAGTATTTTATTATATGCTTGAACACTTTAAGTTCCAGGTATTTCATCATTTCCTCTCTCACGCCTGTATTTAAAGTGGCTTAGTTGATGGTATTAAGCTTGGTAATTTATGCACATTGTTATAACTTATGTAAAAGTGTGTAGGCGACGCGACAGAGGCGTGCGCGTATAGGCATTACAAGATGTTATCAGGCGTACGACAATTTTAAATGATGTTCTCCCTCTTCCCTGTTCCTGTATTGCTTTTTTAGAGGCTAGACAGGGCCTAAAACCATCGTCTTTTCGTGCTAATTTATTTATGACTTGGGAAAAGTGGATTTTTTTTAGTTTCACTCGGCTCGTCTGTAGTTTGGGCATATTCGGTTTTCTGTAGTTTGTTCGTACGAAACTCCAGGTGTGACATGACAAAAAGTATATTCTAGGTATTTGCTGAACCCCTGGAACTATGCACCTACAATACTAAATACCTGACATTTAATTTAAAGGGACAGGTATTCAGTTGACAAATACGCGACATGTTCATTTAGTTTTGGCTGGACTAACTAATGTTAATAAAACTCGGTCAAATGCGTACAAATAGATACAAAAAGGTATCACGATTATTCGCAACGGGACAATTACTCATACCGCGGCAGTTCATTGCGTCCAATTTATATCTGCGACAGTTCATAGCGGAAAAATGCACGTTCATTTTCACTGAGTAGTTGTTTGGCTATGAATTGTCCCGCTATGAATTGACATCGCTATGAATTATTGTATCGTTGCTATGCTTTGGGCGATATGAATACCTATGTACAATACGACAGCCGTGGATTCATTGATAATGATAATGGACAATACATCCTACATACCTATACATTCCAAAAAACTTACAGTTACGGCAGAAATGTATAATTACCTTGATTGAATATTTAAAAATTGTAGTCGGCGTGAATTGAGCATTAAACTTTAGTACATACTTTTCACCAATCCTAGCAGCCTAAAATATGTATATGTAAAACCCCAATAGCTAACCCTAACGACAAAAATTGCTAAATTGTAAAACAGCTAAAACCCGAATTGATTAGCTAAAAACCTGACATCGGACATAGCATCTGAAAACAGAAACTATGGCCGAAGCACGTGTGGTTATCGGCCAGAGACAATTGCGATTTGGGACAACCAAGCCTGCTGCTAAAACGTGACATTTTGAAAGCAAGTCTGCATTTTAATCATTCCGTGATCATGATCATGACCAGGTAATCAAGCCGTGTTTCACAATGTATCTGAATCCTAGCGTAGTGTACCTTGAGTAACATGTGTGATAATAATAGCATTGAATATTGAACGTAAAAATTCCGTGATTATTGTTGAGCTTAAAATATGCCATGTGAGAAGCGTCACTGTGAAACATACAATGAAGATCTATTTTTGGGGTGTACTTTGTATTCCAGAGATATTATTATCATACGAGTAGTCGTTTGCTCTTACAAACTACTTCTTTCATATGTTAATTATCATTCCTCTAACTTTAACTACCTCGTTACCTACTGTTGTAGATTGTACCAATACACATTGTATCTTTATCTTTGTACCTGACGTACTGGAATTGCTTTGCTATATTGATACAAGAGTACCTTCTGCGTGAGTCTCAATTTCAAACAATGAGATCAGTGGTTTGGTTTGGATGGAAGAATATTACCCACAGTATATTTCTGCTTTGTATACCGCCTTCAGAAGGTGGGACGTTTCGTATTGGACGATAAACTGAAAAGCTAAGCATGTGATCATGAAATTTTTTGGTCACAAGGTAAATGCATGGTAGATGTGATATATATAGGTAAAATTTGCCTTTCACAGATCCAATTTTCAAGAAGAGATAGATCATAAAATTTGCTGGTCACAGGCGACCAATTCGTCACAGATCAAGAATTTTATGATCGTTTAATCGTAAAACGAATTTGTCACAGATATGCACTTGATCATAAAATTTTCTGTTCGGTCACAAGTTGAATTTGTCACAGGTCAGCACCTGAGCATGAAATTTGTTTGTGTGACAAGGTGAATTTGTCACAGACCATAATGTCACCAAGTAAATTGATGGTCGATCACAAGACAAATTTGTCAAAAATCAGTACGTGACTGTGACCATGAAATTTGATTGCGTGACAAGGCGAATTTGTCACAGAAGAAGCGGACTTCAATGAAATTTGCTTGTGTGGCAAAGTGAATTTGTCACAGAGCAGCATGCGACTGTGAAATTTTCTGGTCGACCACAAGAAGAATTTGTCACAGATACGCACTTGAGCATGAAATTTGCTTGTATGAAAATGCGGAATTGGTCACGGATACACACGTGAGCATGAAACTTGCTGGTGCAACAAGTTGAATTTGTCACAGGTACGCACCTGAGCATGAAATTTGTTTGAGTGAAAATTTGAATTTTTCACAGACCAACACGTAACCATAAAATTTGATGGTCGGTCACAAGACTACTTTGTCACAGATCAGCATGTGATTGTGGCTTAATGCAAGTCCAATTTGATAGAACATCCACCCCGAGTACAGCTTATTAGAAAATTGAAAAAGCATTTACTAAGTGATGGATCAGATTTTTCAAACGGCAAAGAGGCGAATAAAACTTGGTGTTTAATGATAAAAGGCTAAGACAAAACTTTTCTTTCCACAAGGTTTTTTCATAAAGCAAAGCGACTTCGTTCCACGAAATCAAAAACCACAAGTCAGCCAAACCGATGTAATAGGTTTGTACACGCAGAATTGACCAGTTTCAATTATTAACCAGGTCCAAATCTATAGGCGAAATGTCGGGGAACCACTCCCTTTGTATTTAAATTGTAATGGAAAGTAAACGATGTTCTTCCTTCACACTCACACCCTGCCTGGGAGTTCATATGTATAAGAAACAGAAGCAAACATGTACCATGTTCATAATTTGACGGAGATCGTCGGCGCTGCGTTCTTATCTTTGCCTCCTTATCCACATAAAGACCATTATTAAAGTATTAAAAATAGATTTAAAGTGGCCTTGACGTCCCCTGATTAGCATAATGCATGAGATGAGATGAACTTTTGTGTTATGTTATACCTATGTTCCATACAGCTTTTGAAGTATAACACACACTAAACTCTAATTCAGAGGAGGGGCACAAAGCAACAGTTCAAACACCCATTACAGCTCAATCCATCATAATTCATAATAATTCATTGGCATAAGGTCGGCGACTCCTGTCGTTCATGATGTGACACGTGACGCAACAGAAATACTTTGTCCAAATGCATGACTTTTTAGTTTTTATGCTAATAAACGTGTAAGCACTCGTAAATATTTTTCTAAAACATGCGTTTATAAGATCATATAAACGGTAGGTAAATGTATCTTGTCCTAAATTTGAAGATTTATAATCTGGAATAATCTTAATTATTTTGGACCAAAAATATCGTTTGAAAGTAACCGTAAAACTTATTTTAATAAAAGTACGTTATATAATTAGTACAGATTAGATTTTTGGGCCAAATGGGAACTAAACATATTTTAAATACTTAAATTACTATGAAATAATTTAGTATTTCTTTTAATCGGTATATTGTTCAGATAAAATATATCAATTTCAGTCCAGGTGAACAATACTTAAACTCAAATGCATATGTTCGAAGATTCACAGACCTAGGTATCGTATTTATGAGCCATCGTTGGCGAAGCTTATGACAAATACAAAATAATATATTCAAGGCAGAGTACCACCGGAATAATTCTAATCGATAATTTAATAAAACCGAGCTAAATTTTCCGCCATATCCGGAGCTTAATGGAGAAAAAAATTTAATTTCACGCACACGGTGGACCCTAAATATTTTAATTGTATTTCCGGTCTAATCGCACTTCAATAAATGTGGTCGTGGCATTAGATTATTGATTATTCGGGCTTTCCACGGACGTATACTACTTGTCATAGTACCAACGTTATTTTCATTCAGCCTGGGAAGTGTACCAAGTTCATGGAAAATTTGCGGAACACTTTATCTGTATACAGGCGTGAAAAGCTTTCTTTTGACAAATTTGCTCTCCTTTTAGATAACTGATACAGTGTTACTACGTTTTCTTACTCATAGAAATTAATGTTATATTTCTACATGTCTCACAGTGTAAATCACCAGAACTTTAATTTGCACAGACATGGACGACATGAGACATGACGGAAGTAGGTATACATGGTACATGAATGTTGAGGTTATCTTTAACGAGGTGTCATTATCACGAATTCATTAAACATATGCTTGCTTTGGTACTCATTATTAGTACTAGAGGAGGAAAAGGAACTGAAGCG
Source organism: Ceratophysella denticulata (assembly GCA_034694925.1). NCBI lineage: Eukaryota > Metazoa > Arthropoda > Collembola > Poduromorpha > Hypogastruridae > Ceratophysella > Ceratophysella denticulata. Next base: position 12,400 of record JAQFYT010001487.1, read on the forward strand.
TCCAATAATTCCAAGTAACTTGAGGCCTTCATAAAGTGGGTTCTAAATGACTCTCGTGCATGATAAGTTGACAGACAGAAAACCACTTCTGGAACAGCACGACTGAGCATTTCAAATAGGGAATGGCATAGTGACATCCACATCCAAGTCAGAACTAGACCATTAGACCACAGACCACTTCATAAAACCCTTCGGGGCGAGTCAGGTCAGCCTCTCGTGAAATATCCCGTTCCCATCCAGCACAAACTACAATATTTATATGTACATATGTACCGTAGTATGTAAAGTAGGTAACTGAAATCTAAAATCTTTAGAAATCCTTTCATATACCTATTCAGCAATAATTTACCGTATTATAAATAGACAAAAGTCGTTTTAGAGTACCTATTGCTTAAGTCGAGAATGGCCTTATAGCCGGAATTTGATTCCATATACAGATATTACAGGGTGTTATAATACCTAATTTTGTCGGGTAATAAACCGTTGAACGGTGAAGTGTAGACCGACTAGAGGAGAGTGTGTCTGAGACTATGCCTGAGACATTACCATGGACATAATTAATTTGAAATATATGTGCGCAAGAACGTGTACAACCATGTTTTAAGGACACTTTTTGAAGGCAAATATGCGTTCACTGTATAAGAACATCTGTTAAGGACACATCTGAATGCTTGAAAGTGCAATAACAATAACATAGGCCAGACAAAAGCCGTTCTAATAAACACGCCAAAATAACTTTTTACAATTTTTGGTAAAGAAAAATATGGTATTTCTCACCTATTCAAGATCAATTGGAAAATAGCATAGTTTTCCAACGAAACCAAGTCAAAAATTTACACTTTATCGGTCGATTTTTTTGTAAATTGGTCTACACTTAAACAAAAAGTGTACGAAAATTACAATCGGTCAAACCAACTCTCAAACATTACCTATACTCGACAATAAGTATCAAGAAATTGTAAACTTCGTAATCGAGGTTTCAATTTTTCCCTTTCGCCAGCATAGTCCTTGTGTAAACCTCGAATGACAAGTGACCAGACCGGACAGATGCATAACATTCGCCTGTTTTCTGTAACATACTAATGCTTGTATGTTTAGCTTCATTGGCAAATTGGGAACTAATCATGTGCTTATAGTCCTACAATGTAGTCCTACGTCATACATAAGCTGGAATAATGATTTACAAAAAAAAATCGTACAGCTTTGACAGAAACGATGTCTATGACACGACTTTGGTAGTCCTCCCTAAGCCATTCAGTCAACAAAACTGTATTGTACACGTTTGAGACGGAAGAAGGGAACGAAGAAGATTTTTCCTGTCAAAAAATGAGTTTTGAAAAATTGTTTAGAGCCGCCCAAGAAAGGGAGCCCAGCTAAAGTTATCAGTCTAGATGGAGAAAGTCATATTGAGATTCCTGACCCTATTAAAATAACAAAAGGGGATCCAAAACGTAGAGTATAGTATAACATGATATAATATGGAGATCTCTAGTAGACCATAAGAAAATAAGGCAAGCTTCGGCACTGCTTGCTACTCAGCTAACAGATACCTGTCCTTGCCTCAAAATCAAGTATTAGGACCGATGTATGTACAGGGTCGCAAGAAATCTGCCTTTACTTTCAACCACATATAATACCCTGTTTCAACCTTAAGTTAACTTCACGCTCAAGAATAGCGAAAGCAAAAAAAAACATAAAATACTGCTTTACAGCAGCCTGGGACCGGTAACAATGCGGGTACAGTTCACAGTGCAGTCTTTGGCTTGGGTGGCTACAACAGTGAAAGTCTGTCTGGATATACGGATACTCATGAGTTCGGATACAGCACTCATAACGCTGTATTTAGCCTGAGTAGTTACAACAGTGAAAGTTTGCATGGATACAGGGATACGCATGAGTTCGGATACAACACTCATAACGCAGTATTTGGCCTAAGTGGCTAAAAACGTGAAAGTCTGTCTGTATACATGGATACGCATGAATTCGGATTAGGGTACAGCACTCATAACGCAATATTTATATTGAGTGGCTACAACAGTGAAACTCTGGCTGGACACACGGATACACATGAGCTCCGATACAGCAATCATAACGCAGTATTTAGCTTGAGTGGCTACAACAGTGAAAGTCTGCATGGATACAGGGATAAGCATGAGGGCGGATACAGCACTCATATCGCAGTATTTAGCTTGAGTAACTACAAGAGTAAAGCCTGGCTGGACACATGGATACGCATTAGTTCGGATACAGCACAGCACTCATAACGCTGTATTTAGCCTGAGTAGCTACAACAGTGAAATTCTGGCTGGACACACGGATACGCATGAGTTCAGATACAGCACTCATAACGCTGTATTTAGTCTGAGTAGCTACAAAAGTGAAAGTCTGCATGGATACAGGGATATGCATGAGCTCGGATACAACACTCATAATCATAACGCAGTATTTGGCCTAAGTGGCTAAAAAAGTGAAAGTCTGGCTGGATACACGGATACGCATGAGTTTGGATTTGGATACAGCACTTATAACGCAGTATTTAGCTTGAGTGGCCAAAAACAGTGAAAGTCAGGCTGGATACACGGATACACGTCGTCCCAGGTACTTTCACCGATATGATTTTCGAACCAATATACTCTATGTGTACAATGTACAACCCTGTATCTTGTACAGAACCATATTTTGTGAAATGATAAGCCTCAACCTGACATTTCGCTTTACATTACCCCCTTCCAAGTTTTTTCCATACCCTATATGTCACTTTGGTATAACAAGCCCAAACCGTCTTTCACTCTTCCCTGCTCCCTATTATTAGGCAGAGGAGCATTATTGAGGCTCAGGTTTGCGTAAAAAAAGCAGACTCCTGTCCTGTACAAGTAAAAAAAAAGTAGTTGAGAACTGTGAAGAAGATGTGACTTCAATTACTTTCCCTTGTTCACCCCCTTTCATCTTTCTCCTCACTGAACCTGAAATGACGTTTAGACTCACAAAATTGTCATTTGACTCGAGTAGGGGGGATTTTCACCCAGAGAAAGGCCGGGCCAGATAGGTACACAGTAGCTGTACATACCTACAACACTGGTCTAACCAGGACTACCTAGACGGACGTGTGCTCCAGCTGGACGGAAGCATTAGGCGCAGCGGTCATCGTATGTGATCCCGGCATGACATAGTATTTCGGCCGGAAGACTCCACGGATGACCCCTCCAGTCTACTGTCTGCCTACAGATGCCAGCAAAATCGTTACCTGCTCGATGTAAAACAAATTAAGCGCATATTTTTATCAAAATCCGCAGAGCATTCTAAAAAGTCTAAAATGTATATTAAATCCAGTTTGTTTAGAACAAAATTCGCTGCGTGATGAATAACCATCCCTATAAAAGGGTATGCGATCGGTTCGGTAGTGATCGCATATGAGATGTGTACTAATTTTCCTTAAGGAGCCAAAGGTTCCAGGTTCCAGAAGCTGCTCATGCTCCACTTCACTGAAGAAATGTTATCGGTATTTCTGACTATGGATGGACTTGGGCTTGACGGATCACCTGGGTTTTATAATACCCGAAAATATAATGGTTCATCCTATGGTCCAGGTCCAAGTTCCAAAGCAATTCTGTAGCTTAGCTGCGCGAACTTATATATATATATGGTTCTAAAGAATATTAATATTATTAGCGTGTATTATATTCATTTTTATGCTGTATCTCAATGCGTCGGACAAAATTCTATATTCTAAAATATTAAGACTACATTATCTTGAACTACAAGGTATAATACAGGCCAGCATTGAGTCCTTAAGGTGGATTGATGAATCCGAGCCCGTGAAAAAATTCTGTATCCCAATCGCCCAATGTTTACAAGTTGGCCCCC
>JAQFYT010001488.1:0-16262 GCA_034694925.1 Ceratophysella denticulata
ATTATCTCTCTCGTATATGAAACTGAAATTTTGAATGTCCCCAACAGCAGGAATCTCCTTTGAACTACGTTTTGAGCTGAGACAGTGCAGCGAGCGGGTCTGACTAATACCCTGACTGTCTGACAACATAATAAGCCATACAATACACTCATCTAATCTCTCTGATCGTTTTTAACTGGTTAGTGTACGCAGGCAGAGTCAAAATTCCTATGAATGTTTTTGTTCAAAGATGTCAAATATGGTTATAGTCTAAAGTCTAACTAAGAAAGAAACCATAATAGCATGTATATAAGAAACCCGACACCCGATGGCCTGATTCCTCATCCCTTGAGCTAAAGGGAAATGGCTCATTTGGGGCGCTACCTGTGCAGCAGACACTGGCCGTTTCGTACCTCGACGCCACTTCCGGTTCAGCCGGCGCCGCTGCTGCTCAATCCCGTGAACAGAACAAAACGGTGGAAATACCAGGACATCTCTTCAAATTCTGCCCATTCGGAGTCGAAACCATGGGTCCATTCATTCAGCGACCTCGCATTTAGGCCCTTATGAAAAACCTCCCGGCCAATGGAGAGCCGCGCTCCAGTTCTTTCCATGTTCAACGCATCAGTCTTGAAATACAGCGCGGTAACGCCAATTGTGTGCTAGCAACTATTCCACATTATACCAAACTTAACGAAATATTTCATCGATATGTGGAAACGGCATTATGTCATATAAGCAGAGTCAGACATTCCAAATTCCAAGCAGTCAGCGCAATAGTCAGACTGGAACTGGAGAAAGCAGTCACTAAAGTGAAAGTGCATAGAGCCAATGCAAATCCTCTAGCATCTAAGAAAGGTTATTGCATTAACTTAACAATGTTTGTTTTTTAAATTATAATTAGATTATTAATTAATTGTAATTAGCTTGGAGCTTGTAGTTCATTCTGTCTTCGTGTTATTCGTCCAGGCAGGCGAGGCCAGAAGAAATTACAGAATGCAGATAGTTGCAGCGGTATGCGGTTTGTGTTTCTCTTTGAGGTTCGTACTTCGGTGGAATGGTTTTACGCGCACGAGCATCCTTTATATGTTATAACGTCATCCCAGCAGAGGAGCCGAGGAGCCTCTTGTGCTTATATTACTATGTATGTTGTACATACAGGTATACTGCTGACTTCACCCGTTCGTTGTCGTTCTTCTTGAAATCAATCCTCAAGAGTTCCTCTTTCTCTTACGTCTCTTCCGTCCATCTGTGAGCACTTCCAACGTCTGCCCACACTACTACTCGGATTAAACGCTAGTCCAGTCCAGATCCACAAATTAGCCCAAAAGTAGGAGGATCACATTTAGTTCCAGTCCTCGTCCAGCTCAGCTTAAAATCATTGGTACCGCCAACCTATCTCCACAACCAGCTCCCCAGATTTTGGATTTGTGTAAATACGCCCGACCAGTAAGTTCACATTATTAAACACTTTACAATTTCCGGTACTTGGACTCTATGACCGATCGCGTTTCGAGCATATTATTAAAATTATGTCCTGGAAACATGTGTAATTTGAATTTTTTTTCTTTTGTCTTTCTTTAGATCAGATTGACCAACGTGAACCTTGAGAAAAAATGTCGAAATTGGAGAAGGAAAAGTTGAAGTTGGTCCAGGAGAAATGTCAGTCTCTTCTCAATGACATGCTCCGTGATGAGGACAACAAGTACTGCGTGGACTGTGATGCAAAGGGTTTGTAGAATATACACCCATTCTTAGTTTAGCATATTTATTTTATCTGGCTTCACTTTGGCACGACTATATTTTTCTAATTCTGGCCTCTCTAGGACCCCGGTGGGCCTCTTGGAACTTGGGAGTATTCCTCTGCATTCGCTGTGCTGGAATCCATAGGAACCTAGGCGTCCATATCTCGAAAGTGAAATCAGTGAATCTGGACACTTGGACACCTGAACAAGTCGTTGTAAGTCCCTTATCTTCTATGTAGCTACTTTAATTATCAATATGGGAAATCGAAGTTTCGTTTATGAATACACGCCTAGAATTCTGCCTTCTAGAGAGCAATCCTTGGAGAAGATTTACTTAGCTTGAACATGTACGTTGTACGTACTATAGTACCTATTGATTTAGGCCATAGATTAGATCATGCTTTTTTCACCTAGCCTAACTTCAGCAGTTGGTCGTCAAAATGGTAAAGTTAGATTAGGGATTAAGGAAGACTTAAACCCACTGGGAGTTTAGTGTTTAGCTTAGTGACATCCATACCATCAAAGGTCAATCAGGCTAAATAGTTGACCAATGATGTGATAGCCTTTACATGTAATAGAGCCCTGCTTGGTCAAAGAATATCACGGTTGAGCTTGTCAGAAGTCGGACTGTCCTCGGTCCTCAGGCGGCCCTCGGCCCCCACCCTCTCGCGCCCACTGCAAATCCTTATATAGGGAACGCGACCTGAGCTCACGTCGTCCCCCTTCGGCTTCCAAAACACAAGGTACGGGTTATCGCCTGCTACAGCGCATTTTATAGGCGGAGGTCTTCCAGAGAGAGAGAGACGTCCTTTCCCTTCTGCTTCCAAGACAGAATTTGCCATTTGGTGCCTGCCCTCTTGGTCAGGCTGGGTGTTGGGTTCCGTATGCACTTACTTGTAATACATTCGTACAAATCATAAACACTGTGTGAAATATCAATAATCTATGGCATATTAGGGTTTATTGGGTTACAGCTGTTTCATGTTACATAATAAGTAGTTGAATTAGCGAATCACAAATCATGCTGGTTTCCGGCTAAAACACTATTGGACATAAACTCTTTGGACAGAAAACAACAGACACGATACTAAAATTGGATACGCAACTTGATTATTACACTTGACATCAGTGATAAGACCGGGTAACTTAGGTACTCGGGGTTAGTCTAGTCAGGCCTTAAGTTGACTCGCTGTAAATCAACTCCACTAATGAAACGAGGGTCAGCAGGGTCAGCTTCACTCGAGGGGATAAAATTGACCAGAAATGGTTTTAGTTTCTAGTATATGCATCTGAACTCTGAACATGACGTTATCCTTAATTTTGAATTTGAATGCCGGTTTAGTAAATCCTAAATTATTCCAATTTACTAGACGGTGCAAGCAATGGGGAACAGCCGTGCCCGAGCCGTTTACGAAGCCTTCTTACCAGACAACTTCCGTCGTCCGCAAACGGATAGCACTTTGGAAACATTCATCCGTGCAAAATACGAGCATAAGAAATACATTGCTAAGGAATGGGTCATGCCCAAAGTTGGGAAAGTAGACTGGGACTCCGAGATTGAAGAAGCGTTGCGAGCGAAGAAATCCAGTACCAGATCGGAAATAAAACTCCCTCCACTTCCCAAACCCCCAACGAACGCTGCAGCACAGGTGAAGCAGAAGCCGATTGAAGTGGCTAATGGAGGTTCAATTGCTAAGTCCATTAGCTCGGCCAGTTCGGACTTACTTGGGCTCACTACAACGACGACCCCGAGTACAACACAACAACAGTCTAATAATAATTTCAATTTCCTGAACGAGGAACCATCCCTCTCATTAGTGGACACCACAACGACGGTAACGGGAACAGATCCGAGCACGACGCCAAGTACAAAGTCCGCGAACGATGACCTTGGCTCAATTTTCTTGTCAAGTCCTCCTGTACAACCCTCACCGGCTGATAATCAATTACTGACCAAGGAGTCGATCTTGTCCTTGTACAAAAATACTTCTACAGCATCCGGTGCTCCTCAACAACAACAGCCGGGTTTAAATACACTCAATCCATTTCTCAACTATCAATCATCCCCCATCCAACAGCAACAGCAACAACCCATCGGAGGCAATTTCGGCTACGGTGGTGGACAGTTTATTGGCGGTCAGCAGCAGCAGGGGTCTAATTCACTTGACTTTATGCAGGTGAGGACAGTAAAAAAAAAAGTAAACACTTAATTCACCCTGATTTCAAATTAAATGAATATATTCTGTACTTTTGTCCTGTTTCAGTTGTCATCTCAGATGAGCGGACTGGGACTGACGAATACTGCACAACCAGCATATCAACCCTTCCCACAGCCCCAACAACAACAACAACAACAACATCCCAACATGCTTGGACAGTTTAATCAATTCAATCAGTTCAACAACATTCCAAACTTCTACAACCAACAACCTCCACAGCCACAACCTCAATATCAACCTAAATATAAATAGGTATCTCTCTTGACTAAACGACCTGAACTCGTAATTTATTTATAAAACCAAAAAGTTATGACACTATATAAAGGAGGATATTATGTATGATGATACTTGATACTTATCTAAATACTTAACTTAAATATCAATCAATCAATCAATCAATAGTCAGTTTATTTGACATGGCACGAAGCCTAATCAAGTGAACAATGTACAGACGCGCTCTTAACCTATAAGACTTTTACGGTAAGTTAGCTTAGTTAGTAAGTTAGTAGTATAAGAAGAAATTAAAAGAAAGGTAGTTTTATCTATTTCGTAGAACAGTGGAAATATAAATATATATGTTCTTAATATTAACTTAAATATAAATATCAATTATCCTCCAATTATTTGCATAATAAAATACTTATGAAATGAACCTTACGAGTTGTTATACAACATGTGTTTTGCGTCATTTTACAGCACATTTCATGGACAAACAAGGAAATACTCGGGTAAACTGTGGACCGGGTTTGGTACATTTAAATTTTAAATCATATCTTCCTATTGCTGCCGAAGATATCAGCAATCAGCATTTTGTTATCGCTACTTCCCATTTCCAATTCTCATGATGACGACCGGTTTCCAGAGAAGACCTACACTCTCAAATTGATTGCGTAAAAATAGCCTTTAAGCTCTTATTGTTAGTATCTGGCTCCGTGGATAAGCAACGCAACAAACAAAATGCATTCTTGCGTTTCATTTTCAACTTTTGAAGCACAAGTATATGGCGTTGAGCTATAGGAAGCAGAAGGATTCGAGCACCACCACCACCGCGTCGGCAATCATAATGGCATTATTATTATGGGCATTGTTTACTATTATTCGCCCTCCCCTGCATAATCCTATACATAAAATACACATCGGTAGCCGAATTGAGGTGCTTTCTGCTCGTCGTATACGATGTGAATTCTTGAAATAAACTCCCATGAACCCTGGACGAGATCCTCCTTCACTGCAACAGCAACCAGCAACCGCCGCAGCAGCATTATGTATTGTACATAGAATGTTGAATTCAGCAGAGTGAAGTGGAAAGAAGAGGTAGGTAGTTAAAATTTCAATGGTTTGAGCCATTAGTGGATGGATGATGCGAGATGCGATGCGAGTGTTTGTGGTATGGTCTGGTGTGGGGATGATGGCCGGAGGCAGGTTCTCTCCAAAACAACTGTATGATGATGGCTCAAAATGAATCCCAGCCTTATTATACTACTTACCTGTACTGGGGTTGTTCTTGTGTTGTTGGATTCTTACTTACCTGTCCTGTCACTCGCTAATAAGCAGGAACCTGGCACGGGAGGCATTAGAGGGGAACCTGCGAGATGATCATCCATCTATGATAAGACTCCGTCCGTGATATCCAATCCACCAGCAACCCCTGTGTCTCTGTTCCTCCTGCTGCTGATTATGCCATGCCAGCTCAAAGCAAGGCATAGCCACATATGCAGCCATAGAATAGCTAATACACTACAGCACACCTGTAGAAATTCCTCCTTGATCACCACCGACGACGACCCGTCCATCCATCCGTCCTGGCCTAGCTCCTCACTGCAAACCCTGAACTGTGTCCGGACGCACAGGGGAAAGTGAGCAGGAGGAGTGTGTTTGGGGTGAAGGGTCTTAGGTTACTCGGGGTTCTTCTGGGACGGGGACAGGGCTTTAATAACTCCTTTTTTGGGTGACGGCGGGAGGATGGAACCGGACGGGGCTCCGGATCACACTGCGACTGGTAGTAGTCTTCTAGATAATAATAATAATAGTATTCTGGGCCTTCTGTCCCTCGCCACTTGCGGACTCAATGGACCTGACTTGGGCTCCGATGAGGAGGACATTGTCTTCATCTCTATTGTACTAATCAATCATAAAAAGGTAAGCAATACATACGCTCTAGCTTTCTCTCTTTCTCTCAAATGTAAACACACCGGCTGATGCCCGTGTTTTCATCTCTGTCGGCTCTGAAAAATCGGTGCGCGGAAGGTAGGTAGGTAGATTTCGGGATTATTCAATTCAGTGCTTCGTGTGAGATGTGGTTCGGTGGAGGAAGGGGCGAGGGTTGTCTCGGGGGTTGTTGAGTGAGAATGGAATAAGTTAAGTTCTATAAAATGCAAATCAAAAGAACAAGAATTCTCGTCAGAAGTTTTTCTTGAGCTTCGTACATCGTACAGGTATTACATAGGTACATAGTTGGATGCATGCGGTGCCTTGTGCCAAAAAAGCTGTTTCGTTGAACGGCATGGAAGTTGTTTTCTCCTCTGTTTGAATGGCTCTTCCCAGAAGAGAACGAGCAACGGCAGAGCCCGAGAGCATTAGTGCTCTGCTCTGGTCTGGCTCATTTACCTGTTTTTTGTCCACCACTACTCGAGATATTCCATTGTAGAAAACGGGTTTGGCAGGCAGGAAAGCCGGAGGGGCAGAGCGCAGAGCATGAAAGCAACAATCCTAATCACAAATCACGACCACCACTATACCACCACTATGCAATTTACAATGCAATCAGGAATAATGGAGGAATGCTAGGCTTTTTTTAAAACTTGCTTTTTGTTCGAAACACCCAATTCAGCGTCATGGAACTCCTTGCTTATCCTTCTGGCATCTCTCCGTTGTTTCACCACTCTCAGATATTTATTATTACACCCTGATGTGCTTTTATACGCTTTTCCCCGGCGGAAATGCATTATATGCACAATAATGGGTGGGTAGTGGGTAGGCATTGATGCATTTCATCAATGACCAACCTGTTCCCTTAAAAATTGCTTAGGCAAGTGTGGAATGATATCAATCAAATCATAACACAATATGCTTAAACATATTAAACGGACGAAATTGATTCACTAGAATGGTTCTGGTTTATGAAATCAGTTTAATCTTATACTGCATTGTCATATTGTAGATTTAGGACATGTAGGTACCTAAAATCATTATAACTTATAACACAGTTAGAATTCTGCTGATCTTTATATTTACCCTCTGAATGGGAAATCAACGCTCCATCCTGAAATTGACCTGCAAAACAACTAACGTAGCCACACCATGTATCTACCACCCTTGTAAAACCATTCCGAAAAGGAGTAGCAGTCACAAAATTGAACGGATTGGATGGATTGAACGTTTCAAATCGTGGTAGTGTTTAGTATGCGAATCTTAATTCGTTGAATCCGAGATTCCTAATACACGTCTTATTTTATTTTTTTTTTTTGTGAAATACTATTGGGGATAGGCAGCCGTCGCTACCCTTCGCGTTTACCGGAAATAACTTGTTCAGAAACTGTCGCTGAGCGATGTTGAAGAATGAATGCCATGAATTCTTATTTTTCACAGGTGCTTTTACGTGTAAGTTTCCCGGTCCGCCCAACTTCTTCCAGTGAGTCTCGTCCATTATCGGAGCAAGTAAAAACAGAATTTCAATTAACTGATGAGATGACTCAATCTGCTTCTGGTCTCCAAGAAGTACTTGATCAGGTCAGGGTTTAAGAAAATACAATTTAGACTTCAGTCGACGTTAATCCCGAAATTCCAATTTGAAACGAATGCTAATAAACTGTATTTAGATTGACAGCTTGTTGCGGTCAACGTTGGAAGAGAGTCTGGAGGACTTGATATTCGTGACAGACGGTCAACTCCCACTCCGTCAATGCCTTCATCCCCAAGCCAATACCAAAGGAATCACTCTGCCCAAGTACTACAACTCATTCATTGATCTGAGAAAAGAATGTGCGAATCTGTTTGGGATCTCAGACTCCATCCCCAACGTCACAAAACGTATGAACAACGTACAACGAAATCGCACATATCTCCGTTTTCGTGCTGCTTTCTGGTAAACTTTCATGATGTAACTTGTTTAGATTTGAATCTGGAAATCGAAGACTCAGACAGTCCTGTCGGCGTTGAGCAGATGACTGCCCTTGTTCAGCATATGATCCAACTAGGTCTGGATCGTTTTTTCGTATCTTTTCCGTCTTGCGTCGTGATGCCTTCACTTTGATTTATTTTTCATGTATCGTTTATACCCATTTTTGAGTTCAGCCTTTTGTTTGATAACTAGGCCACGTTTTTGAGGAGCGAGAATATATTCAGCTGGTACTTCAACCTGGCCTCTGGTACGTGAGAAAATCAGCCGCGCAAGCGGAAGAGAGTACCTATTTAATTTCCGAACTTAATTGCGTATTTCTGGAACATAGCTCCCGCAGCGACGAAGTTGATGGCGAGAGCGTTGTACGAGCTCGTGGCCTACCGTGGCAGTCATCGGATGCTGATATTGCCACTTTTTTCCGGGGACTCAATATTGCCAAGTATGAAATACGAAAAACATATTTTTTCCTGAGTTATGCTATTGCTTGCACAATATGCATTGTGTAATAATGGTATTTACATTAAAACACATGTGTATATTCACGTGGGATTTTGTGATTCCAGGGGCGGAGTGGCCTTATGTTTGAGCCCGCAAGGTCGTCGTAATGGAGAGGCCTTGGTGCGATTTGAAAATCAGGCTTTCCGTGACATGGCCCTCAAGAGACATAAGCATCATATTGGGAACCGATATATTGAAGTTTATCGGGCAGGAGGAGATGATTTTATTGCCGTTGCTGGAGGTAATTCAGGATTATTGAATTCAACATGACATATACCTGAATCGTAATGTTTAAGAATAGTTTGGGAAGATTCTTAATAGTGACGAACTATTAATTTATAATAGTCACTCTAAGGACAAACAAACAGTTCTATCCAATAGTGGCGACAAAACTGTTTTTTTTATAATTATTAATAGGTCAGACTTTTCAAGTGCCAACCAAATGATTAAAATTAAACCCCGGTACATATGACAGACACGACGTCTGGGCTAATTATGATTAGGATGCATATAGTACTTGTCAGACGAGACGTTTTAATCTGATAATGACAGCAGATAACCCATATTTGTGCGAGCGGAGTTCTTGCTAATCTGCACGCCATGCGATATGAGCTATGAGCTTCTTGAATACGGAATAGGGACGCTGTGGAAGTCTCATTGTCAGACTCTTCAATCGTTCTTGCCCTGATCTAAGTAATGCCGAACAAATCGAATTATGTAATACTGAATTTCTTTCCAAATCAGGAATATTCTACTGCCCCATTTTATAGATGAACATTTATTATATTCCTGTTTGATTTGTTAACTTCATAAGTGTGTTTATTAGGAAAGGAATCTTAATTGAGGATAACTATTCTATGTATTACGTCGTCACTCTTGTTTTCCAGTATTTAAAGTAAATATATCTCCATCCATAGATACGTATTATTTCTAATGGAAGAAGGAAAGTCGTTTTATGTACAAGTTACATAAATAATGACTCTGAAAGGTCACGCAGTGAAGCATATTACCAACCGACTGACCCTCTTTTTCTTGCCGTCAGCCTAAATTGAATCATTGAATCAGTTCCCTAACTGAATCCATGAGGATTTGGGCTCAAATCTGTATTTCAACTTGAAATACAGTTTAATGAAATAGAAAATCCAAATCCAAGCCATATTACTTATCCCATGTATGTTACATACAATGTTCGAATCCCAAATCCCAAGTGGGATGAGTGAGAGAGAGTCGTCAGAGTGAAAAGAGGTTATCGAATCAAGTGCTGCTATCATCTGACTACTACTGGTAATAATAAATATTGGAAACATGAGGAAGCCTTTGATAAGCAGGGCCATTGGAGTGGGACTTCTGATTTGATTACACAGCAGGCCAGGCTTAGTGCAAGGTGCAATGGAGTTGAGCTAACGACGATGCTGATGATGCCATGTCGGGGACGATGAGTACCACACCACACATTAATATGTATAAACGATCACACATGCATGCCCTCACATCCCCCGGCCACGCGGCCGCTGCTGTTTCTACAATAATACAGTGCCATGTCAGTAGTATGCCAGTGCAAGACACTCTGATTTAAAGCCTCACTGTGTATTGACAAGAGTACTTCTAGCAGCCTCTTCAGTCCAATACGAATCCTTGTTGACTGAACAGTATAGTCGGTAGTTAGTTGTCGGACAATCTGTGCGTTCCTCACCTGGCAATTAGTCTTTTTATTCAAAATAGTATTTCCGGTGTAATAGTTCCTAGTTTGAGTGTCCATCATATACCAACTACCTGTAGAATGAGGCCCAAGCACTTTTCAATTATACATTGTAAATTAATACAACATTTACCTATAGTTAATGGCTCTTTTTGAAAAAGTGACTTAAATTGTTGCCGTATTTTTCTAATTCGTTGTATTTTCCCAAACTGAAACAGGGAGTAATAATGAGGCCCAAGCTTTTCTCACCAAAGGTGGACAAGTTATTATACGTATGAGAGGACTGCCCTATGATTGTACGAATAAACAAGTCGTAAGTCAAAAATTTAATGATTATTGTAATAAACAATGTTTGGGCAATAGAAACATTTTAATTTAATTTGATGGATTATTCCAGGTTGATTTTTTCCGTGGCGGGAGTAGTAGTTCCGCCGCGAGCACGTCAGGGGGTGAAGGAGATGAATCGTCCGAAACGAGTGAGACGCCTTCCGCCCGCCCTTTGGAAGTTTTGGACGGAGAGGGCGGTGTTTTATTTGTCCGTCGTCCCGATGGACGAGCGACCGGAGATGCCTTCGTGCTTTTTGCTGAGGAGGCGGATGCGGCCCCAGCACTGGCCAAACACAGACAATCCATTGGGAGCCGTTATATTGAGCTCTTTCGATCCACCACTGCGGAAGTTCAACAGGTATACGAAAAACGTTAGATCTAATTACTTCGTATTACAGAAATTAAGATTTATAGTCCGATTTAGCCGAGTACATTTTAAAAACAATAGCGCATTGTAATATTAAACCAGTATATTGTGGTACGATGACCCTTTTGCTGGACATTCGAAAGCTGGACCATTTTCTATTTTACAGTTAGTTAGAAATTATTGTCTTATTTAGTATGTGGGTACATACAAATCGGAATCCCAAACCGTTGAAGGTATTGAGCTCATATTATTGACAAGTAACATAACGCTGTTATTTGAACACCGTCCGTTCACAGTTCCCATTGTTTGTAGTTATGTACTATGTAGAACCTTTTCTCCTTTTGCACTTGTGTGACTTGGCTGCCTATCAGCCATCCGCAAAATGTAAATAGAAGATTGTGTAACATTACCTAACAACAATACGTACTTGAGAAAACTATAGAGTCGAGTAGTTGCCCTAGCCATAGCCAGCATGCATGACTATTGTATTCGTATTTTATTGCACAGCGCTGCAGTTAAAATTGCCTATCATTGACTTCTTGGTCCATCTGAACTGAATTCTCTCCCGCAAGGAAATTATTAACTACCGAGGAGGAATTTGATGCCACAAGCACTTTGAATTGCATTTTCTATCAAGCTCATCTTACAACTGTTGCGTATTTCAGTAAAATACCAAACTGAAACTGCAAAATACCTCGGTCAGCTAAAACTAAAAGCTAAAACTAAATCATATTGTGCGTTGTACGGTTTACTCGTCGTATTTAATAAACATTTGTTAGAGATAGGGCCAGTTTTAAAAGAATTCTGCAAGGTGCGCATGGTCATGGAGAAAGTCCAATGCCAGTCCTAGGTTTCTTCCTTTTTTTTACATAATATTTCCTTCTATCCTTATTCCTTCCCAGTATTGACAGGCATTCATTGTCTTGAAATTTTTCGATTTACCGAAACGCGTTTAATTTTATATTTAGGTGCTAAATCGTTGTTTGGAGTCACTGAAACTTGATTCTCCAGTTCCGCAACTGAACTCTCCGCAGCAGCAGCAGCTCCAGGCCTCACCGCCACAACAGCAACAACCCCCCATCCCCCAACACATGATCACGGCTGGAACACGGAAAGATTGTGTCCGACTCCGTGGACTTCCCTATGAAGCTCAAGTGGAACATATTCTGGAATTCCTCGGGGATCATGCTAAGAATATTGTTTTTCAAGGCGTACACATGGTGTACAACGCACAGGTATGCCCGTTTAAATTTGTATCGCTTTGGTTCTGTAGCACTGGTCCTGTAATTCTTCTTACCGTTTCAAATGTTCGTCAATGGAAACGGTGAAGAAGGACAGAGAGGTAGAATTAGTTTGTTCTAATACTGAGGGTTTGTAGGGTCAACCCAGCGGTGAAGCATTTATTCAGATGGACAGTGAGGCGTCGGCCTTCACAACGGCCTCCTCCAAACACCACCGCTACATGATGTACTTCAAGAAGCAGCGCTACATCGAGGTCTTCCAGTGCAGCGGAGAAGACATGAACTGCGTGTTGACCGGTGCCCTGTCACCCAAGCCACCGACCGCCGCTCCTGGTATGTTATCCCCCGTTGCTGCTTCAAATGCTACTCCATTCATGCCGCTCCATCAGCCCCGGTTTCCTTTCCCCATGATTCATCCGGGTCTGATGGGGTCCCCGGCTGGAGGGCCGATGCTGGGTCCGATGGGGGCACAGGTGGGGCCTTTGGGCTTGCTGGGCCCCAGAGGCCTTCCTCCGCAAGGCCTCCTTGGGATTAACCCCGAACTGAGTCGGTTACTGCACCAGGCTGGCTTGGCAAACTCTGGCTTTAGTGGTGGTTTCGGGGGGTTACTTAGTGGACATGGGCCAGGGGGGCTTCCTCCCGGGGGTCTAGCACCCTCTCCTCACCTCTTTTTCCCCCACCCCAACCTCTCCCCCAATCCGCCCTCTCCTTTCACGCCCGGCTCCAAACGCTCCTTCAATGACGCCTTTGACGAGCCCCAGCTCATGCCCAAGCGGTTTTACTACTACCCATGAACTCGGTCACTTTACTAATATATTAGTTGTACTACCTCAGTACACATTTTGTTGTTGTGCAATTGAATTAACTGGAATTCATTTATAATAGTTTATAGTAAATCAATTCATTTGTTTTGGTTATGAGTACCTTGGTGGAGTTTTTTTTTTGTGTTTATTCCTTTGGCTTTCTTTGTGACTTATCATTTCGTTGCTGGCGGCAGTTTACTCGGAATTCTCGGGTGGTCTTTGCACCAAATTATTAGATATAATTACGCCTGCATACTCTGGTGGTAACTCCCTACTTTTGTGCCTACACTATTGGTATTTTCATTATTATTTTTTATTGTGCTCTGTTTAGTTTTTGGATGGAACGTTTGTATTTTTTTCTGAGTAGATTTTAGCTTTAAAAAATTTGGTGGGGTTTGCTCGTTGCTTAATTATCCAATCGGTGAGTTGATCTTTACATATTTTTTTTTTGCTTCATTGTTTTGATTTCGTCGTAGAACAGGGTCTGTCAGCGAGAGTGGAGTTACCTTTAATAATCCTTCTTTTTGTTTCGGCATTTAGGTATATTATCATATGGTCATGTTTATCCGACGCTTATACCAGCCCCGGTTCCAGCCCAACATCCCAGACCTTATTATCTCACCTACTGGCCGTCCTTCAACTCTCCGCCCATTCCGTCAAATCTGAGCTCCAATTACAACTATCATCTCAATACTACTCACGTGAGTTCCGTACTTTACTATTCCAATATCTAAAATTCAACGTCTAACCTAAGCCAAGCTTCATCAGTAAAAAAAATTGCGTTAAATTCCGATATATATATATGTAGAAGACGGGTAATTAATCGAATCAAATTATAATTGACTGGTTTTGCAGATGAGTTTGGACTGTGTGGGGAACGGGGCGGCGGGGCTTGGTAAACCGCTCCTGGCAATGACTGACAATGTCCAGCACCCACATCTCCTCACCCACCATCCCACTCCGCGCTACGTCACTGCTCAATGTACTCCGAACTACGACTTTGAACGCGGACTGGACAAGCACCACCCCGGACATCACACTCACCATCACCGCGGACCCCCCGGGACCACGACCAAGAACTACATGGAACTCGGACTATTCATCGCTTGAATAACTCCAATTTAACTCAATGTCTTTTTCTGCTGACAATCATCGGACCCACTAAACTGTTTTTATTGGAACTACTTTTAGCATTTTTTGATCGTTATTTAATTTGTTGAAAAAACTGAAACTAGTTGTTTAGTAAATTATGACCAAAGAACATGTTTTATACTTGAAAGTCTTTTAAGTCCCCTTATTGTTTTAGTCTGTAAATTATTCGTAGTCAGACCCAATCGCAATAAATAACTTATACGTAAAACGTCTGGTTCGTTCCAGTTCTTGGATGCACGGAAATGGAATTGGATTTTATGCTGGGAAGCAAATACCAGCAGGCGTTTGTTTAATATTACCAAACAAGGTGGACAGCTCTAAATTGTTTAGTTTTCTTTTGCTATATACCTATTGAATCGTAATGAAATGAAATGACCTTATCTCGCTGGAGTAATGACGGAAGTTAGCGTTGCATTTTACCCGACCCTACTAAGGTACATATAAGTACATACATAACTTAGCAATTTAGATACTGACAACCGCATTCCAGGAATAAAATGCCCATATGAAGTCCACTACCTCATTAAATTCTCTTTTCAATTACTCATGACATAAAGAATAACAGTAGTCCATAGTTTGCTGGAACGTTTACATATCAAATATACCGAATACAAGTCGATCCATTTCTCATTTCTATTCCACTGCTACTGCCAGTCTGTCTGGTTTCGGCAATCATCGCGGTTTATGTCTAACAATATACAATATTCATAGTCGACGCTACTGTTTTAAACATTGTATTTTTATCCATAAATCCTATTTTACAGAATATCCTATTTAAATTCTACACAGTGTTCACTATTTTGTATTCTAAAGCATACTGAGAGTGACCATGTCAGCTTAGTTGAGTAGGATCTAAGGACATCCGGATTCACCTGCACAGAATTAAATATGTTGGCAGATTTCAAGTTTGATTCGAATATTGCGACAGTGAGACCTTTTCCACGCCCAGTCTCAGTCAAATCTGAGAATATCTCAGGTAAGCTTGGATGTTTCCTTATTCTGTGGGAAAGTAAGTAGAAAGTAGAACTCGTCTTGGAGTCCGTTTCAGAATTCGTTTCCAGATTCAAATGTAGACGACTTTCTCTTAACCTACATTTTACATGTGCCTAGAGCTTGTGACCCTTCACATTTACGGAAAATAACCCGAATAAAACTTGTTCTGCCTGAGATACTCGACAAGAATAACTTTGTTTATTCGTACTTTTTATACCCAGAAGGGTTGAGCATGTAGGGAAATAGAATATGCAATACTGCAAACTACAACTTTTACTATGGTTTTAGGAAAATACCGCATCTCGACTAAAAGAAATCTTGTTTTGACCCGTAACCTTATCTTCTATCTTTCCATTCTTGAAATTGAAGTTTTTCTCTCCCAAATAATATTCGGGACTTGGCATTTGGCTTGTTAATCACACGAGCATTCCATATGTAACCATATGCCTAGCAGTTAATCAATCGATGACTTTTTTTGTTACTTACCTTACATAATTGAATCATGCAAATAGTTGGTATGTCATTGAATTGATGGCTTATTTACGCATTGTAGCTTCTAACTTCAATTAATTAAGTATACCCAATCCACTCCTTTGGGCCACGACCGGCTCGTGAATTTGAAATTTCTATTTTTCTTAAATTATGCATTCGTGTTAGTTTTAACCTGCTCGTATATGTAGCAATTATATATATGTTACGGTTCGGATATAATCTTGGTTCTGTTATAACCGAACTGGTTCGTATATAATATAGTAAACGGTTTTTGCCAATTAGGTACCATTAATCAAGCAAATTCTAAATTGAAAATTATTGCATCTGAACCGAAATTTAGCGCTCTTTTTAACCGTGTATTTTTGTAAAGCTCAGAATATTTTTACCTTCTGAAAATATCAAATGAATGACGCGTCTTGGAGCGTTTCCAATTAATGGGTAATTTGACAATGCTGCAGCAGGTTAGGAATGTTACCGAGTGCACCATTAGAAAGAGCGCTGAATTCTGGTCCATATTCCATAATTAACGAATTCTGATTGGATTGGCTAATAGTGTTTAATTGGCTAAAACCCCATTCAATGTTATATACGAACCGGTTCGGTTATAACAGAACCAAGAGTATATCC
>JAQFYT010001489.1:0-16253 GCA_034694925.1 Ceratophysella denticulata
CCAGAGCGTATTAGTGCTTATTAGAATTGTTCAGAAACTCATTTGATTTAATACTATAGGGTTGTGAATTTGCACGATTTGTCCGTTTTTATCCTCCATGTTGAAATGCCAAAATACAGTGTACAGTTCAACTATTGATGTATTTAATTTTTGTAATATATTTGTAGAATAATAATAACATGTGAGGTCATAACCGAGAAGAAAGTTAGAATGGTCTGAGAGCGGATTGTATACAATTGTGCGGGTTTAAACCCGCAAGGTACAAGGAAATCAAGCTGACGTTTCTCAATATGGCTCAAACTTGGTAGGCAATCTCTCCAAGACTTTTGAAACCTCAAATGTTCCTCGTACACAGCTCCAAGAATAGGTATTAGAATAGAGCACCTGACCACATGCACCGCAGCAACAAAGAAGTAGAGTGCCACACCAGCGGTATTCGGATAGCTCAGATAAGACCAGACAAAGAAATAAATGTTTAGCAGTGAAAATGTTTTGGTCAGCAGTATCAGGAAACCGAATAACTGATTAAATTCTTCAACTAAGTAGCAAAGTTCCTGAACATATTTCAAACTGTTTCTGAACACAATCGTCGTAGTTGTTTCGGAGTCAATTTCTTCCGGATTATTAGACAGTACACGAAGTGCACTTTTAGTAAAATACGCGAAAGAAAGGAGGAACAATTCCAAAGTGGAAATTGTAAGAAAAACCATGATAACTCCGAAGACTATTAGACCCACAGTGAAATTGGATGCAATTCTTGGAGAGACTTCTAGTATCAGTGAAATCAAATATGGTAGCAATAACGTATTTGTAGACTGAAAGTGGTCAAGTAGTGCAAAAAATAAGGTTACACTAGCAAATGTACTGTAGAATCCGAAGAAACTGCGACCAAGTAATTTCTCTTTATTTTGGCCTTGTTTTTCAATTGCTCTTGAATAGGTTGATTTCTTAGCTAGAATTAAAAAAAAACATTTTGTATTTAAAGCATCTTATTTAAAGCGAATTGTAAAATGTGTAATACCGCTTTGTAGGGAATCTTGAATAAGTATCCATTCGTTCAGGAATTTGCAAATTCGGGTTTTACTTGTATTTAAATTAAGTAGAATCACAGCCATGAATGACACGGTCATCATCCAAGAGACATGAGGAACGATGTCCAGTTTTACAGCCCCATCTTCATTAACTAACAAATACCGGCCCAGGACTAAATATGTAAGTAGAACATAAACCAGAAATATGGTCAATGTGAATTTGTTGATAACGAAGAATGTTCCGGTTCTGTGGTAAGAAATTTGTGTCCAGCGATGGGTTTTTGGACATATTGTGATTTTAAATGGAAAAACTCCAACTAATTTTAAAAATTCAAAGTATAGACGATATTGCTCAAGGCTGTGAAAGTATCTGTAATTAGCTATCATATTTGAACATTAAACACGTGTACAAATGACGGGTTTTACTGGGAATGCCCGTAGCTCCTTGAATGTGGTTCTTCGTAATGATGATAGACTTTGAAACCGAATCTTTGGTAATTCGAGTGAAACTACCTAATTAATGTCCTTGAAGTTTCCCATATCAATCTAATCCCGTCTTGTAAATATTTGCATTTGGGCGTTGTTCATTCCTCGTCTAGCTGATTCTCAGCATTATTAGCGAATGATTGATAATTACGTGACAATCGACCCACCACGTAGAATGGAACTGAGTGTTCAACAAAATTACGATCGATTAAAGGAACAAGAATATAATACATTTTTGGCTATAACGCAAATACAAAGTTCACGATTTTCATAATTGACGGCAGATCCTCAATAATTGGTGGATTTTGATTACGCTATAATTCTATATTACCTACGTTTGCTTCATAATTCAATATATGACTTGGTTAGCAATTCCAATTACCTACTTGTTACTAATTGATAATGATAATGGAAGCCTGGTACCGTAGAATAGCGAACGAAGTGTCTAGCTACGATCGAATTTATTGGCACGAACACCAGCAGTCTCTCCCTGTCCCAGTGGAACATGAATCCAAGGATACTTATTTGGGCAACTTCCACAGATATTCATGTATCTCTCCGAGGCGTGTCTTCAGGAGCAAAACGACAATTTGTTCTTGATCGTACAAGTATCGGGCTCAACGGTCACTTTCCAGGGCTCGAAGTCGTTGATCATATCCAGTGTTGTGGGATTCTTGATCCACTCCAAAGCACGTGGGATACTCTCAATGTACACGTCCGGCGTAAGGTAGAGAGGTAATCCAGAAATCTGAATCACATAGCACATAAACATTTGCAACTAAATTATTTTGTCCAGAATGACAAGAACAAAGCTTGTAGAACGTCATGTAGGTTTCGGATAAATGCGTGGACGTGCGCTTGGCCTTAATATCGAATCGACTATCGAATTTAACGAAGCCCGATAGTAAGAACCAGTATTATGACTTACGCTTCTTATCCAGTTCTGTGTCCAGGGAGGAAGTCCGATAACCAGGCGGAATGAGTGAACACGCCAAACGGTGCCCGATTTCCATCGTAGTGTCGGAGAAAGTTGGATTTGATGAGTTCCAGGGTTTTCTCAGTGTTATCGGGCTGGGGCAAGCAGGTATCAATCATAGGACATGGGTAGCCATTAGCACCGTTCCAATTAACCATGGGCACGTTCCAGAAACCCGGATAAACCTCCTTGGCACAGGGTTCAATTTGACAGTCCTTGAAAGATATTGAGTAAATTCGTTATATTAAATGCTAGGTGTATGTGGCGAAAAAATACTGAACGGATGATTTCCGGTTTGGATTGGAACCGAGTTCTTACCTGGAATTCAGTATCGTAGTCCGTAGTGTATGGCCAGAGGGCAGGGTCCATGTGGTCTGTGGTTGGTCGTGAGCAGTCATACTCCAGTTCTCCGTAGATTTGACCCATCATGACATCACCACCAGTTTGCAAAAACCGAGCCCGCATTCCTTTGATCTGAAATGCAGTTAAAATGAGTCATACAGAAATACGGGTATGGTTTACATTACGGCTAATTTTGGCAAATTGAGCCATCTGTTTTTTCTGGTCAAGAATCTCTGCCGTCCATTCCTCTGCGGGCAGGTCTTTCCAGTACTGCGTGTCGCTCGAATGTGTAATAGAATGGAGGGAAATATCATGACCACGACGCCAGAGCTCCTGTTGGATGCTCTCCAGCAGGATGTCCCCACGTGGACAGGCAGTGGTCTCTAGTCTATACCTGTGAGTCCAGCGTATACTAGAGCGTCAACGTGTTGGAAATCAGCTCCCAAATGGGGTTCAGTCTGCTCGGGCTGGGTATGCACTCCGAGTAAGTGCATCAGTTGAACATGAAGACGTTATAAATTATATATAATTAATTTAATAGAGCTGGTGAACCAAGGTGTAGTCCGTATACTCATGGGTCACGAAGAAAGAGAGCGTAATTGGTTCGCCGTTGGGATTCACTCGGTCAAAGAAAAGATCCTGGTACAGCTGATAGTTGACTGTGTTCACAGCATCGTCAAAGGTCAGATAAACGATCTGTCCATGGATTAAAGAGTTTCACGTTGTTAATGATTTCTGTAATTTTATATTTTGTTTAAATACGTTATACCTGTGGAATATTGGCTGAATCGAGACCCCCACGAACGCTTGTACTGGGGCAAAGGCAGGATGGGAGCTGACGCATGCGGCTTGCTCTTCAGCTGTACAGTCAGCTCGAGCGGCCTGAAATGCTGGGCCTAAGCAAACCAAGGCAAAAATTAAATATTTCAACTCCATGATTAATGTGTTCAAACGAACAATCGTACTGATGATGAATCTGAAATCGGCAGCATAGAATAAACTTCCGATATATCTTGAGCCATTTTTATTCTCTAACACTTCGTTTTAAGTGACCCTGGCCTTCACAACGTGAAAGCCAAACTAGATAAAAGCCACCCTTATCGCTTATCAGGAAGCTCATTATAATTTCTAACCTTGGAACAATATCTGTATTTCATAAATTAGATTACATTGAGAATAGTTGAGAATTAGTTTATTGATTCCACAGAAGTTTTGCAATGGAACTTTGTTTAACCTTATCTCATTTATTAAGCTTGCTGGGTTTGGGATATGAGTGCGAAATGAGAATTGAATTAAATTAACGTAACATGTGAATTTGTTGATAAGGAAATATTCTCCGGTTTAGATTGATTTTGATTATACTAGAATAAGCCAAGTGCACACAATTGAATTCGTAGGTACATATTCTAAGGTATGCTCTGTTGCAGATTCCGAGAGTGGAATACCTTTCAATTTCCCGTAAAAATAAATACTCACGGTAAATATATGTACACGCAGCGGTTTGTATGTAGATAAATTAAAGAAAAATTAAAACGAGTTTAACTTCTACAGTCAAATAAACTGAAACTAAAGCCAGGTATTAGGTTAATTGGCTGAGATCCCAATTTTTTTTAATTCAAGTTGGTTCGAATAGAATTGATTGGGATTTTATAGATGTAGATTTAAAATGAAAATGATTGTTATTTATTTGCGGTCGAATTTGTTGGCTCGAATACGACCAGTCTCTCCAAGCGGGTCCCCAAGCCAAGGATACGTATTTGGGCAACTTCCACAGATGTTCATGTATCTCTCCGATGGGAAAGGTGTGTCTTCAGGAGCAAAGCGACAGTTGTTCTTGACCGTACAAGTATCGGGCTCAACGGTCACTTTCCAGGGCTCGAAGCTGTTGATAGCATCCAGTGTAGTGGGGTTCTTGATCCATTCCAAAGCTCGTGGAATGCTCACAATGTACACGTCCGGTAAGTCAGAGAGGTAATCCAGAAATCTATATAATCACATGGAATTTGTCTATAGCAGTTTAATTTGTTATTCGTAATATTGGTACTGAATTGATCCTTGGTACAAAACAAAATCTACATGGCGTTTGCAAAGAGCTTCAGCTTTAGGCGTAAGCGACGCTTGACTTAATTCCTGCTATTGAAGTTAACGAAGCTCGATATTTAGGACCAGTTTTATGTCTTACGCTTCGTATCCAGATCTGTGTCCAGGGAGGTCTGCGGACAACCAGGCGGAATGAGTGAAGACGCCAAACGGTGCCCGGTTTCCTTCGTAGTGTCGGAGAAAGTTGGGCAAGAAGAGTTCCATGGTCTGCTCTGTATTGTTGGGCTGTGGCAAGCAGGTATCAATCATGGCACATGGGAACTCATTAACACCCATCCAATCAACCATGGGCACGTTCCAGAAACCCGGATAAACCTCCTTGGCACAGGGTTGAATTTGACAATCCTGAAATAGAAAAAATAATAGATTCATTTTATTTAGTATTGGGTAACGATAGACTCACTTTATCCGCCCGTTATTTACCTGGAATTCAGTGTCGAAGTCCATAGTGTATGGCCAAAGAGCAGGGTCCATGTAGTCTCGGGTTGGTCGTGAGCAGTCATACTGCAGTTCTCCGTAGATTTGACCCATCATGACATCACCACCAGTTTGGAGAAACGGAGCCCTCATTCCTGTGACCTTGGAATTCAAGAATATACGTATTTATACTCATGCGCGTTCTTTTGCTTGATGCCCATTTATTTCGGGCTGTTATTTTTCTGCCCATAAATAATTCAAAAAATGTCCATAATGTTAACAGGTTTTGCCCATGGAAGGTTTGGAAATTTTTCCATCAATCATGTTTGCCCATAGGAAAAACGGAAATAATTATGAGTTGTTTAATTCGTAGCTAGGTTTGGTTTGGTTAGGTTATGCGTTTTTCATATTGGCAAACGTGAATAGGCAATATCTTCTATGGGCAAAACCTGTTATCCTTATGGACATTTTTGAATTATTTATGGGCAGTTTAAAGGGTAGCCATGTATTTCTAGATACCTGTGACGTGGGAATAGTAATTACTCACCCTTGATTCAGGAATCTTTGCAAAATGAGCAATTTGTTGTTTCTGCTCAACAATTTCTTGTCTCCAACCATCTCCGGTCAAGTCTTTCCAGTACTGTGTGTCACTCGCGTGTGTGATAGAGTGGAGAGAGATATCGTGACCACGACGCCAAAGCTGGTGAACCAAGGTGTAGTCCGTGTACTCATGGGTCACGTAGAAAGAGAGTGTAATTGGCTCGCCGTTGGGATTCACACGGTCAAAGAAAAGGTCCTGGTACTGCTGGTAGTTGATAGTGTTTACAGCATCGTCGAAGGTCAGGTAAACGATCTGTGAATGGTATAATTAAGGAATTTAGTGGAGTTAATGATAGATATGACCATAATTTTATAATTTTATTACGTGGAGCTTAAGCATACCTGTGGAATATTGGCTGGAGGGTGGCCTCCAGGAATGTCGGTACTAGGGCAGAGACAGTCGGGAAGCTTGCAATTTTCTAATTCTTCCGGTGTACATCTGGCTTGAGCGGCCTGGAAGACCCCAGCCAGGCAGACCACGGCAAGAATTAAATGTTTCAACTCCATAATGTCCAAGGGATCACTCTGGAAATCTGAAATTGGCACTGGAGAATGACTTAGATTTCAATCCTTGAACCAATTTATAGTCTTTCCAAACCTGGCACTTGAACAACACTTATCAATAATTTAATTATAATTGTTAGCCTGGCCTGGCCTGGAATCATAAATCAAATTACATACTAAATAGTTGACGCTGAGTGTTGAAGGATTGCGTACACAGAAAATTATTCAACCCTTGTTTTTTACCAACTTTATCTCATAACTTAACGTTTACCGGGTTGGGCTATGATTATGGTAGAGCAGAATTAACTAATTATGGCGTGTGTGTGGTGTAATACCAGGCTATAGATAATAATTCATAGTTATCCATGAGATTAGGTTTAGGTGATTCGTGATCATGACATAGTTTGGGATTCCTATCGACCGACGAACATGCAGTCAGCATTCAAGTGGGATATTATGTTCGAAGTCCTAAAGCAAATGT
Source organism: Ceratophysella denticulata (assembly GCA_034694925.1). NCBI lineage: Eukaryota > Metazoa > Arthropoda > Collembola > Poduromorpha > Hypogastruridae > Ceratophysella > Ceratophysella denticulata. The sequence continues at coordinate 6,938 of JAQFYT010001489.1, forward strand.
TGTTGTAAGGTTTATCAGTTTATTGATTTATGATTCCGGAATATTTTTTTACTACCTTTGAACACTCGAAGCAAGAATAAACTGGAAGTTAAGGGATTACGTTTAGAGCCAATATTTCGTAATGGAATCCGAGAAAAGATGATTCCCTTTTCCCACGGACACGGAACACAAAAACGTACCTGACGTACCATATGTATTGTCCGTTATGTATTAGGTATTTGACAAAGAAATACATGTAAACTTTAAACTCAAATAATAATTATCGGTTAACACGTGTAGCAAATATATGTTAAATAGACGTTTCAATTCTTAACAATCAAATTCGAAATAGAAACCTGCTTGACATCTGCTTGGGACCAGAAGGCATGATGATAAGATGACGCATGCCGCGGCTGCAGGCAGAGTGTATGTGCGTGTAGAAGCGTAAATGACTTTTGAGATTTACGACAGCTTATGGAATGGAGTCGGACAAGTTCTGATTATTTAAGTGCTACTGGAGTATTTAATCGAGCACGAATTTTTCCCTGGCCTGAGGCCTGAATGATTTTACTTTAAAGTATTTGCTTCCTTGACGTTATTTACGGGTTTTTGAAGAAAAATATGCTTTGCATATGAATTTGATCGTGCAACGAGTTTGCATCCAGAAAAACAGATTGAAATATATGTAGATTTTGCATTTTTGACCACAAGGGTGTCATGGGATGACCCATGCCGTCCGTTTGTCTGTCCGATCACAGTTTTTCTAAGAATTTAAAAAGTATGCGTACCTACTTCGCTTTAGAACTTGTATATTCCGTATGGAGTTTGCCGCCATGTGTAAGGCGTTCATAAGGAAGATCGACGACAGACGGACAAGCATTCATGGGTCATCCCAGTAGACCTGCTGGTCTAAAAATTTAAATTCTAACAATTTACGTCAAAGCTGTGACACTGATCTGAACGCTGACGCTGAGCAATCCACTTCAACAAAAGTGTAGGATTATCGTGAAAATCATAACTTTCATTGTTTGTATTCCTAATCCGAGGATCTGCGTCGGTGAGCTTGATTGATTTGCGTCATCGTCAGGCCTTATACACATTTTTTGTCGATAAGCATCAAGCGCGTGGTTCTACATTTAATTTTTTTTAAACAAAAGTTTGGAATTTGAACATATTTATCGCAAGCGTATTTGCGCAGCAGGAAACTTGTTTGCGAGGTACAGAATCTAATTCGGTCCAATTAATACATGTAAGGCTTCAGTGTATCAAGTTTCATTCATTTAGTCAAACCCTCATAACTCAAAATTCGTAAATGATCGCATATTGAATTGAGCATTACCAATGCCTATAGTGTATTCTGTAGAATTAGAATGCAAAATTTATTTAAAATGAACGCAAGTGTTAATTTTAAGTGCCCAGATGTAAGCGTCAACTAACGTCAGAGCATTGTACGTTCTCCTGTCCAGTGTAATATTTTTGCTCGTCCGTTACGTCGGTACCCAAGATACACCGCATGCTGCTGGTCGACTAAATATTTCCGTACCTTTCGTTCAAAGTGACACTTAAAGTACCATGTGAAGAGATTGATGGCAATTGACGTCATATCAGTATACTTGCAGTCAAATAATTTATTTGCTATCAACTTTATTTATTCCAATCTCATGTCAACAATGATTTAAAATTTTAAATCGTGTTAGTACGAGTACCTGTCGAATTTATAAACAGAAAAAAAACCCTCTGTATTTGCCCAATTGACTCTCTTCTGGCAAAGTTCTCAACAATGCCAGAAAACACTAACCTTTAGCCCTAATACAATTAATTATCATTAACTCCGTCGGCAGATTACAGAGATTGAGATTACTGGGTATTGTGAATTACTCCACCTGTTCCTCTACATTTTTGAGTGCTTCATTCTAACCTCAAGCGATCTTTGTTCTTTTCAAGTGTGGGCAGTCTAATTGTGCATTGTGCACATCACATGTAAATAGTTTCCTTACCATTAATTTAGAGTCATTGCTCAGAATCCAGAAAAAATTAATCATTTGCCGATTGCATGCTTCATGATTCTTTGACTCAGGAATATTTTAACTCATTTCCACGCCGCGTGGAATGCTCAAATTAATCAAATAAGTCCATGCTAAGAACAAAAAGTTTATTCTATGTAATTTTCCATCAGGTAGGAGCACGTAATCTCGGTTCAGTTCAAGTTCAACTTTGGAATAATTTTACTAACGTCAATTCCGATTAATGACGTTCCTAATTCAAAACCATATTTTTTGTATTAACGCCTTTATCTTCGGATTGACATGTCAATTGACTGAATATGCATTTGATTCGTTCACTGAACCCATATCGGTATCAAAATGGGTCAACCAGTCACGCAACAATACATACTACTACTACATTATAATTTAAATTTGTGTCAATGAAGCAATTAATTATCTAAAACGCGACCGTCTTGGTATGCCGACAATGATTTGTCACCTTGATGGAAACACCTATGGGTAAATATGAATTCGTACTTGGTTTTCCATTGAATACCACTACGTCTAATTAACATTGAACACATAAACATTCTTAAGGATCTCAGTTAGCATGTCTATGACTTTATTTACGTATTTATTTAGTAAATCATGGAAATTATTAATCCCTTCAAATGCCAATAAATAATAAATTCTTTTAATATATATTTCGGATTTCGCGAGTCACATTCCGCAGTTAATCTTTGTGAAAGTACAATTAATAGTGAAAGCTAAGAATCTATTTAGTGCCGGTCGAATTTGTTGGCCCTGGTACTTTCTCCGAGCGGATTATCCAGCCAGGGGTATTTATTAGGGCAACTCTGGCAGCAAGTCATGTATCGCTCTGATGGAAATCCGGGAGTATCTTCTGCGTCGAATTTGCAGCTGTTCTTGGGTTCACAGTCCTCGTCCAGAAGGTTGACGTGCCAAGGCGGAAAGTCCTTGATAGTCTCAAGGGGTGTAGGGTTCTTGACCCATTCCAGGCCACGGGCCACGCTCACAATGTACACATCGTCCAGGGTCTTCAAGTAATCCAAGAATCTAAAAGTAGAACGTTTGTATTACCTCAAGATAAGCTCCAATCGTATATCACTGATCACGACGCATTTGAAATACTTACTCCACATAACCAGTCTTATGTCCCGGCCAAGTATCATCTAACCAAGCGGAATGGGTGAAGAGACCAAAGGGTGCTCGATTCCCTTCGTAGTGTCGAAGAAAGTTTCTCGTGAAAAGCTCCAAGGTCTGTTCTGTGGTATTTGGTTGTGGCAGGCACATGTCCATCATAGCGCAGGGAAAGTCATTACCGCCAATTAAAGAAATCATGGGCACGTTCCAGAATCCCGGGTAAACTCCGGTTGCACAGGGTTCAACTGAGCAATCCTGAAATCAATTTCAAAATTAGCCCATCAGTAAATCTTCAATGTTGACACAAATTGCGATTATTTAAGTGCGACCACGACCATGCACAACAAAATATTATGCTTAATCTCTACCTGGAACTCAGTATCGAAGTCCAAGGTGTAGGGCCAGAGACCAGGGTCAACGTAAGTTTGGGTTGGTCGGGAAGCGTCATATTTCAGTACTCCATAGAGTTGTTCCATCATGCAATCTCCGCCAGTTTGTAGGAAGGGACCACGAAACCCAACTATCTGAGAACACGAAAAAGTCAATAACAACTTGCAAATCAAATCTTTGCTTCGTTTTCGTTATATTGTATAAAAAATATTCAATATGGCTCTCACATCATCTTCGGGAATATTAGCGAAATAAGCTAATTGTTTTTTCTGGTCCACGACTTCACGCTTCCAGCCTGGTCCATCCAGCTCCTTCCAGTACTGGGTATTGGTCAGATGGGTAATGGAGTGCAGGGCAATGTCATGACCGCGACGCCAGAGTTGATGCACCAGGCTATAGTCAGTGTACTCATGGGTCACGTACAGGGAGATGGTAATTGGCTGACCGTTTGGGTTTACACGCTCGGAGAAAAGCTCTTCGTACAGGTGGTAGTTAATAGTGTTGATGCCATCATCGAAGGTCAGGAAGACAATCTGGAGGAAATATCATAATACCTTGACCTTAAACTTGTTCTGATTTTAATGTGTCTGCAGCGAAACGCGAAAGATGCGTTTGAAAACTGCAACAACGATAAAATTCAAAATATCGCGGAAGTGTCCATTTCGAGATTTTTAAGATCCATATTGACATACCTGTGGAATGTTGGACGGCTCCAAACCTCCGGGCACACTTAGACTGGGACATAGGCAGTCGGGAAGCTTGCATTGTGCTTCTTCTTCTTCTGTGCATTTGGAATGGGCAGCCTGGAAGGCCGAAGCCAAGCAAACTACGATCAGAATTAATTTTTTCATCATGGTGATGAGAAGAGTTTCTTAATGTCCCAAAAACGACTTTGTACAGAGCTACAAAAACAAAACTGGACTGAAGACTGGAAAATTATGGAGCTTATTTATATGCATCAGTCTGTACCAATATCGTACATACCTATATAATAGTTAATGCATAATACAATACATTAAATTATCATACATCAAATGGCGATATGTATCACAATATCTCAAATCAATTCAAAGTTAGTACTTACTTATAAGTGGCCGTTGTCCGATATTATGGCGTTTGGCGTCATTAAATATTTGCGTACCAGGCGATTTTGCTTAAACTATTGCAACTGTTATAGTGTGGTATGTCGGAGTTGGGAAGTAATTATACAATTAAGTTCAGACGCAGCAGTGCAAACAGGCTTATCTCTCAAGTGTCGCTGGATGTTGAGTTAGGCTCGTCGTCAGTTACAAGTACAATTAAATATGGGAATATTCCGTCAAATCAGGCTAATCTTTAGTATACCTACATTCATTTCCCAAAATGGAAGATTGTATTTCGTGGAGCCTAAAACCGTCAGAATTCAGGCGTTCGGTGGTTTCAGGACATATGCGGGTACTTCACGCGTGTCCTCGGACAAGTCCAATAGCACGAGTCCAATAGCACGTACAGAATTACGTTGAATCTGTTGTCTGTGAATGACGCTCATTATGATTTTGTTAATTGATACGTGCATGTAACATTGTTCACTTTTTTTATGCAGATATACAGTCGTGCATAAGACATGTCGAAATTTGTATGTAAAGATTCGCCGTGTATTCTTAATTGTACAGGTCAAAATACATTCCGTGAAATCGCCAGATCCGGAATCGCCAGTATAAATACGTGTAAGATTTTTCAAATTAACAATTCAGTTTTTGCATCGGAAAGCAGAAAGAATTAGCTTATACATAGTTAAAATTTGCAGAGGTAACCATGTTTCGAAAAACAATTGTCGCCATTTGCCTTGCAGTGACCTCACAGGTCATCCAAGGCAAATGTACCGCTGATGAAGAAGCATCCCAGCTTCCTGACTGTCTTCGAACAGCGTTGACATTCCGGCGGTTTGGAGGCAGACAATATTCCGCAGGTATAGAGATCTAACGCTCATTCTGTTTGATTTTAAAAATAAGAGTTTAAATCTTACATATTATCTAATCACACGAAACTTATCGTTCAATTTTAACCTCCAGATTTTCTACCTGACCTTCGATGACGGCATAAACACTAAGTATCAACTACCCCATGCATGTACGAAGAGCTTTTCTTTTATCGGGTCAATCCCAATGGTCACCCCATATAACGATCTCGTTATACCTGACCTCACGAGTACACCGCGACTACAGCCGGGTGCATGAGCTCTGGCGTCGCGGTCATGAAATCGATCTCCATTCCATTACCCATCAGACCAATAATACCCAGTACTGGAGAGATCTCGACGCCGCCGGCTGGAAAGCTGAGGTCGTCGACCAAAAGAAACAATTGGCTCATTTAGCCAATATTCCCGAAGCCGATGTAAATACGCGTTTTTACTGATAATTTGTCAACGAAATGTGAATCTTCTGAACACGGATTTACGATGAATTTTTTCAGATTGTCGGATTTCGCCCTCCTTACCTCCAATCCAAACCGGAGGAGATATCTGTATTATGAAAGAACTTCATGGAATCTTGAAATACGATACATCTCGATCTACGCAACGATTCGTTGACCCTGGTCTCTGGCCATACACTTTGGAATATGACACCGATTTCCAGGTTCGTATATAAATACCAGTAAAGTAAAGCAGCTTTGCTATAATATTTTATCATGACAGGGTGGATTATTTCTTTCTATTAACGGACCTGTAACCGATTTCAGGACTGCATAGTTGAGCCTTGTGCTACAGGATCTTACCCAGGATTCTGGAATGTGCCCATGGTAGCATTGACAAGTGACTCTGGATATCCCTGTCCCATGTTTGACATGTGTTTGCCATATCCTAACACGACTGAGCAGACCTGGACCTCCTCAAGAGAAACTTCATTCGTCACTACAAACGGAAACCGGGCACCCTTTGGCCTCTTCACCCATTCCGCTTGGTTGGCGGATACATTGCCCGCCCACAAGCCTGGATATGTCGAGTAAGTAATTTCAACATGGTTTGGAAAATCGTATGCGAATTGAATTCGATATTCGATAACAGTAATGAAGCTGAGGATATTGGGTCAGGAGAAAATGAAGTTTATTGCGTGTTCTTGTTCAGGTTCTTGGACTACTTGGGATCTCTTCCCGACGTGTACATTGTGAGTGTGGCCCGAGGGCTGGAATGGGTCAAGAATCCTACACCCCTTGGCACGTGAGCACGCTGGACGACAACTGTGAGCCCAAGAACAGCTTTCGATATGCCCCGGAAGATATACCTGGATTTCCGTCCGAGATCCGAGAGATACATGACTTGCTGTCAGAGCTGCCCTAATTACCCCTGGCTGAACCAGCCTCTAGGGGAGGTGTTAGAGCTAACAAATTCGACCGCCGCCGTTAAAAACTAACATCCAATGCCAATTTCCAATAATCCAATATTTAGTAATTTGTAGAATACTGAATTATTAAAACATCAAACATCCCTTCTGGTCTGGATTTACTGATTTTTAAAACCAAATTTTAATATAGCTGTACGCAAGGTAAAGAACAAATAATGGTAAGTACAGTACAGTCTAAGTCTGTATGTATGTATTCTTATATTTACCTCAATTGTATGCATAAAACCTAAGAACTGAGCCTTAAAGAAATTATGGACTTACGTGATATATGACAAAACTTAAAGTGACATGTACATATATTAGAAACTGTACTTGTATATATGGTAGTTGACGCTAACTGACGGTTTTGTTACTCTTGAGAAATGCCAGAAACTATAACAGCAGACTGATTTAAAAGTTCCTTAATCCTAACAGCATCACCACCTAAAACAACAGAATAATCATAAAATTAATTAGTAAGTGTACTTTTTAGCAGAGGTCCGAATCCATAAACATCGGTAAAAATAAGAAAAAATAACTTACTTTGAGCCGAAATCTTCCAATGTGTAGCAATAGTCAAATTGGCAGTTTTGAAGATGTCTTCAACTCCACCACTATTTCCGGTAACATGCAGGTTGCAGGTCCTGGTCCAGTAGTGACTACTGCTTCTCCATTAACGATTTCGATAATTCGTATTCAGCATGAGCCGCCTCATGAAGGGTCAATTGTGCCCGGGATTTGAAAAAGGCGGAGCACTGTAAGCAGGCGTATTCCTTTTTTTCAGTGTGTACGAGGCTAATGTGCTTGCCAATATTGTTAGTACGGCCACAGCGATAGGGACAATTGAGCTCCGGACACGGAAACGGCTTTTCCCCCGTGTGTGTCCGAATGTGATTTTCTAAGCCGGATGAACTCCGACAATCCATCTGACAGTAGGCACAAACAACAGTATTCTTCACGAGTTTACCTCTTGAATATTTCTTTAAATATTCATTCACTCCAGAATGCAATTTGATGTGCTTCTCGAGGTTTTGGGCTTGTTTGAAAGAAGCCGAACAATGGGGGCAACTGTTTGAGTGATGTTTGGTATGAACCAACTTAATGTGCCTATCCATATCAGCCTTCTTAGTTGAACGATAAGGGCAATTGGACACTGGACATAAAACTTGTATACGAGTGTGAACTCCCATGTGCACCCTCAGACGATATTTATCATGAAATCCTTTTTCACAATATTTACAAATATACGAGTATTTGTCCACTTGATGACCGTCATGCTGCGGTCCAGACTTCATAGGATTTGGTTGCTTGACTTCAGACAACGATGACTGCGAATGCTTCGTGGCCTTCTTAGTCGAATTGGATTTAGAACGACGGGTGATCTCAGCAGAAGTCGACGGTGAACGTTGAGTCTGAGCCTGGTGTTTGAGCTTGGTGTGAGCTGCTGGGTCCGAGTATTCATTGAAGGTTACAGGGCACTTGGTACATTTGAATTGACCTTTGTGGGAGAACTCATGCTGGCGAAGCTGACTCCTGAATTTGAATCGCTGCTGGCACGTACTGCAAACCAGGCTCCCGCGTGACCTATAGTTAATAAGATTAGAATAAACCATAGGCCAAAACACTTTAAATGAAAGTACTAGTTACAACAACAACTGCGTACTTCCACACCTCAGTCTTTTACTGTTCATCCGTACATTACAACTAAATTCAAACCCTGGACTTAAAATACATGAAAAGCAGCTGACAGATTCGGATAGGATGTAACGCATCGCATAACTCTAAACATAACCGGTATTATTGTTATAAAGGGTTTAATATAGCGACTTTTGGTGTTCTGTGCCCCTCTACGCACAAGTGTTGCCAGTTCTCAACCGTGAGCTGTAGAGGGTGACACGAAATGTTTTGCCCCTCCTCCATGTCATAATTCCAAAAACCGTACAATGACATATAATATACCAAATTAAAGCAAATTTTATTGCGGATCTAATGGTGCAATAATATTTGGACTTTTCTTTCAAGCGGCCGCTGTGTAGCGCAAGAGAGAGAGCGCGAGCGGCTTCTCGCTTTTACTCCTCAAAGAGGCTGAGCAAAATCCGGCTCGCTGAAGAGATCGCGACCGTGCGCGGCTCAAGGTTCCGTAACATTTGAACGTTCTAAGTGTTGAAACAAGGTTCTGAATGATATGATTATTGACCCAGGTAGGTTAATGAAGGGTTTGGATCAATTTTGCATCAATTCAAAAGACGTCCACCATCATAATTTAAACAGCTGAAGGAGCAAAAATTCGACCTTTTTCACTAGTTTGCGCTGTGCAGCGGCCGCTTGTAAGAAAAGTAAAAAAATATTATTGCACCACTAGATCCGCACCGTGCAATGAAATTTTCTTTAATTAGGTATATCATATGCCATATGCCATTGTACGTACGGTTTTTAGAA
>JAQFYT010001490.1:0-16253 GCA_034694925.1 Ceratophysella denticulata
TGATTTTTTGAGTCGTTGGAAACCGAAATTCCGCTGGCAACTGACGATTGGGTGTTACTCGTCGGAGCCCTATAATTGTTGCCTATTGTCTTTTTTGCCTTGTCTATTGTCTAGAGTCATGCTCATGCCTTATGTCTACAATTATATGCCTATGTGTATTGTGTATCATCAAGGTGCAGTCCGCTTTTGGAAGATGTGCTAGCAGCAGCGTGTACAATTCCATCCTCCATGCAATTTATTCAAAGGCATGCATACACGAGCTCATGGGCAGAGCGAGCAGCGCTCGCCTCTCCCAAGTACACGGGTAAATAGTGTGGAGATATAGTCACATACTTTTTGGCTCGGCTAAGCCAATGAAAACCTTCGCCTGCTGGAGCCAACAACGGGAAGCGCAAGCGGCGCAATCCATTCTTTAGCCAATGAGCGTTCCCTTATATAGGGTCCTGCTATAGGAGCCCAGTAGCAATATGTATCCTGCTATGTGCCCCATTGCATCAGCAGAAGACGGCGGAATGGCATGCAGGGGGAATCTAATCTAACCTAACTCGAATCACTAAAAATACTTGTGACTTGACTAAGAATGTGAACATATAGAATACCTTAAAGTATAGATACTAGGCACTTGGCGTGCCTAGTATCTTAAGTAGAATACCAGCACATATTCCGAAACTTGACTCGTGCTTCTGAGGCTTGATTCTGGTTACATAATTTTGAATTGCGTAAATCTTAACTACTAGTGACAAACAAGGTAGATGTAGATTGCCAGTTGTAAGCATTTGAATAAACGCATAACAGATACATAGAACGTGATATTGAAAAAGTGTTGGTTAGCAGCGGCTGCTTACCCCTCCCCGACCTGTCCGAGATCTGATCCTTATGTTGAATGAATGTAGTGTTTCAAACTTTCTTCCACTTTCCCGGAAAATAACGACAAAAGAGAAAGAAAGATTCAATGACCGTCCCGTCAAGAGTTAATAAATTCTGATGTCTTGTCACTTGTGGCTTGGTGTTAATTCATAATTATTTGTACACTATATTCGAAGTTGTGCTCACCGCCAACCGCACCGCAGAACCAAAAGTATAACGAATATCCGATGTGCGGGTGCCAAGCCGCGCTGTCAGTCGTGTATATGGTCAGGCTCCCCTGCCTCCAGGCGGGATGAGGCTGCTGCGGCTGTAAACCCGATCTACCTAGGTACTTACTTACTACTAAATGTAATAACCCCCTTTACCCTGTGTACTAATGTTACTAACAACTGAATAAATATTGATCGGAGAATTGATTAGCCAATTAGGAATTTGGGTTTATTGATATGCCAATGTACGTAATTACGTGTGAGGTGAGAGCAGGCGAGAAGAGATGTTGGGTCCCTCAGTCCTGCTTCCACTCTGCTATGTTGTAGCATTACAGAGATGAACACAACAATGGAAAGAGTGAAATGGAATAGCCTATGTTAGCGCTATGAATTCTAAGCGGATCATAACATCACCTCCCCACTCACATTTGCAAAGTTTGCTGGACGCAAACTTTAAAAATCAACACAATCGTTATGAGGAGCTTAGAATTGAATACACAATTCAAAATACAATGTAATTTTAGAATAATAATTATTGCATTAGGCTCTTGGAATAGCCTGTACACCATTGTTAGACTTGACTCTTGATCTTTGCATAATAAATGAGTAGAGTTATATTAACTAAGACGAAGAACGCGGGTCTAGGATACCCGAAATTGAGTTATATTAACTAAGACGAAGAACGCGGGTCTGTGATACCCGAAATTGCCTGCCGTGCACAGGGAGACTTGCTTCTCGAGACATGTGCACACTTATAATACATAATAAATAATACCTATACGCCTCAACATTTTAAATACAATTTTCAATAAGACAAGCGTTGCAATTCAGTTATTTGAACAATTCATAAGGAATCTGGCTACTCGCGGTTAACACTTTCGGTTCGAAATATCTGTAATGTGTATACAATAATTATGAACAATCTTTTATATTCCAATGTAGAGAATTGAGCTTAGATATTCTGCTGGGAGCAGGATTTTTGTTGTGACACGGTTGTTGCAGGCAGCCTTAAGAGGTAGGGATAAGTGAAGTATGAAGAGTAGGTACTCCGAGTCCGACGCACTGTCCAGCTCTCCACACAACAATGTAATAAAAAAGGCCACGTAACAAAAAATAGGCTCGGAGCGAATTCCTTTCTCCAGTGTTGCAAGTTGAGCTTCCAAGCTGTAATGTTATTCTTGAGGTGAGGGTGAGAACAAAACAGTGTCCTTGAATCTTGAATGCCTTAATGGGCGTGTTTGAAGAACAATGGAAAGTTCACATCCGATGAAACACATATTCCGTACACTTTTTCCAGGGTAGAAGTAAAGGGCAGTTATTGGACCAGTTCTGATGAAAAGTTTTTGAACTATATACTGTTGTGAGCTGCTAATAATGCACAAGTATTTAACTTCCTGTCGAATCCATAGGTCACTGGTTCAAATCGTCGTCTCACCCGGTCCAAGGTGACTCAAGCGGTGAGAAAGGACCAGATGTAATAACCCCCTTTACCCTGTGTACTAATGTTACTAACAACTGAATAAATATTGATCGGAGAATTGATTAGCCAATTAGGAATTTGGGTTTATTGATATGCCAATGTACGTAATTACGTGTGAGGTGAGAGCAGGCGAGAAGAGATGTTGGGTCCCTCAGTCCTGCTTCCACTCTGCTATGTTGTAGCATTACAGAGATGAACACAACAATGGAAAGAGTGAAATGGAATAGCCTATGTTAGCGCTATGAATTCTAAGCGGATCATAACATCCTGGCGCGAGAGTTGAGTGAATCACGTGAGCGTCTACATGATTAAAAAACAGAGAGTACATAGTATTAATTCCAAGGTTGATGATATTGGAATAATTCCAGATACGGAGCCGTTGTACACGGAAGCCATTAACAATATCTGTGGCAAGTACGGCTGTGTATTTACACTGGAAGCGAAGCGGGCGGCGATGGGGAGAGTGGCCATTGAAGCCGCGAGGTCTATTGTGAAGAACTGTGGGCTGCCGATCAGGCCGGAGCAGTACCTGGTCGAGCTCGAGGAGCAGTACCCCATTGTCTTTGCTCACGTGAAGTACATGCCCGGAGTAGAGAAGCTCCTGGAGTACTTCCACGAGAACGGGGTTCCGCAGGCCATTGCGACGAGCAGTGGACGGGAGGGCTATGAGCTCAAGTCCCAGGACCAGAGACAGACCTTCCAAACTCTCTTCCAACACATTCTCACGGCTTCCACGGACCCCGAGGTCAAAGAAGGAAAGCCGCATCCTGATACTTTCTTGGTCGCTGCACGGAGATTCAAAAACCCACCCACAGACATGAAAAATGTAAGTTGACCATTCTTGTTGGTACCCAATGATTTCAGAGTGGGGCCTCCTCTAATGACAAGCGACCACTTTATTTCCTCACAGGTTTTGGTGTTCGAAGACTCTCCGTTGGGAGTGCAGGCTGGGATAGCAGCTGGAATGCAAGTGGTCTGGGTTCAAGATCTCCGTTTCGTGGATCCCAAGTCCACGACCCAAACTGCTGACCTCATCATCTCTTCACTCCAAGACTTTGACCCCAAGCTCTTTGGTCTCTGAGTTCTGAGACTGATCATCTGCAGACGTTCTACATATGTATTCATTTCATTCACAACTCAACGAAATAAGGAGTCGGAGAACCGTCCGTTTTCCATTCTGATCATTAGACCTACACCTTAATTTACATTTATCACTATTCAATATCTGTAATGTACTAAGGACGGATAAGCTAATTCTTCAACTCTCGTGCTGGCACTAAACTTACTTCGTTGTGAACTAAAATAAAGGAATATTTTGCATCTATTTGCGTGTCCTCTCCTCTGATGCACTCATCAGCCCTTAGGGTTCCGTTCTCGGAGATGGCAATAGGCCGGAACTCAGGAATGTGAACAACTTTTCTGTTTTCGCAGAACAAGAAGGATTAATAGTCCGAAATTAGGTCAGGGGCAGTGAGCGGTGTCAAGCAGAGATATGCGATATGCACTTTTTCATACTTTGACCCAAGGTACTTACTTGATGGTATATTTGGCGACCCGAAACGTAGTGTTCATGTCAAGTGGTTCCCTTGTGAGTACCAGGCTTGACGTTCATGTATGAAACAGAGGTCTGGCAGAAGATACTGATTGTTGCGCCTGGCCTATTCGAAGCATGTGAGTGGGATAAGGATTAGATAACCACTGACGGAGATGTTTTAGATAAGATATGGACCCCTGACCTCACATCCCTAATTCAGGCAGGACGTTCAGGTTCAAAATCCGTCGTTCGTTAACGCATTGAAGATGAAAGATGAGCGTGGAGCGTGCTTATTTTCAAGAACAAATCCATGGTTATTTGTTTGTGGTTCGTTGGAGAGGAAGCATAGAGCGGAGTGTTGGTGAACGGCGCTGGGACGAGTCAATTCAAATCAAATCTCCAGCTCCACGCGATATACACACTTCCAACAAATGACAAACGCAAAGTTGAAAGGGAAGCGGAAACACATTTGTCGAGAACTAAAATTGATAATCACCTCTGTAATTAACGTTAAAATAAATTGAGTGATTGATTGCCGTACACTCGAGACCATAGTGTAGGCTGCTGAGGAGGTCAAGATGCCTAAATAGCTTCTGACATCTGACACTCAAGAGACAACAGTGAGACGTAAAGTTGAAAGTGTGAACAGCTGAGAACTACTTAATTAAGGGCTTAGGAAGAGCCTCCTTCGTCTTTGAATTTGTGGGACGTCGTGAGGATGTCCCCCGCTTACCGCAGCAGCAGCCGCTTCGAGTGGAACAAGTCGGACTTGGATGAGCTGGTGACCCAGGGCGTACTCACGCTGAACACAGAGGTCATTGAGCACGTGGCCATTCATCCCTACTGGCTCTCCAACCCGCTCCAGGGCATTTCAGAGGACTTCGACAGAGCCATTTCCACTTGGCGAAACAGGTTGGTTGGGCTCCATATATTATCTATTCATTTAGCCAATATGCTTCGCCATATCCTTCATCCTGTCCTGTCTACATTTCAACAGTTATGAATAATTTGTAATTTAAATGCCAATAATGTTGACAGTCACAGTTGACCTAATGTTTGAATGCGGGTGTACAGATTGGAGGGGTACTTAGTGAGCTATGAGGATGTTCGACGGGAGACGACTACGCCCGCCATGATGAGCGTAGATCAGCCTTGGATTCATCTCGATGTCAGAGCAACTTTCTACGTCTACAAACCCGCCGTGGGCCAAGTCATTCAAGGTATAATAACAACTCCGACTAGCCTGTGTCCATATTTCTTTCGTAGTACCTATCACTAAAATGAGCTCATTTCACGGGAACTAAGTACAAAGAGAATGATTATTTCCTATTTGAATTCCAGCTGTGGTGAGGAAAGCTGGAGACACAGCCGCCGTCTGTCTCGTTCTTCATTGCTTTGCCTTGACCGTGGACCCATCCGCTGCCTATGATGTACGACTTCCACACTTATCTCTCCTATCTTGATCTTGATCCTGAATGAAAGATTTCATATGACCTCTCACCTGTTCCTGTCGGAACACAGATGATGGCAGTGCAGAGTAAGCTTTAATTACTTTCTTTTTTAATTCAATTGAATTGGATGTATTTCAGATGAGAGAGTGGAATCGTGGGACTTTGCTGGAAGTGGAAATCACGGCCTTTGAGAAGCGTGGTAAAGCCCCAGTCCTGAGAGGCACGTGTCTGAGAGTCCTCGACATTCCGTCCACGTACTACGGGAACGAGAGTGAATCCCAGGACTGGGGTTATGCAGACACACCAGAACTCATCCCGGCACACGTCCCGCCCACTCCGCCCATTCCCAAGAAGGACATTGTCCTCAACATCAGTGTGCCCAAGAGCAAGAAGACGAAGAAAAATACGATCACCAAGTTCCAAGACTCGGATGAGGACCAAGACCTCCCTCCAGCACCACCAGCACACACCCCCACTCTCCACAAAACTAAATCTCCGTCCAAATCAAAAAAGAAGAGAAAAAAGGAAGCGTCTTCTCCTCTATTAAATTCAATTATTCCCAACGAACCCAAGTCCAAGGCCAGAACAAAGAAAAGACACTCCGACTCGGAATCAGAATCATTTCCAGAAAAACATAAAAGAAGCTCTAAAAAGAAAAAAATTAAAGTAGAAGGAGAGTAAATAAACCTGGAATTGTCCGTTATTGATTGACTATTTAATCATATTCTCACTTCTGCCCTCTCCACACCTAAACCTTACTAAGGTAGGTAATGGATGTTTTTATTTAAATGTGTGGACTTGATTATCTCGACCCGACCCAATAACTTAGAAATAAACCAGAGTTTTACATTATGACTTCCTTGTGCCATATCAAGCATGTGTACTTTCTGATTTGGTTAATTATCTCCTTATTACAAATTACCGGATGCTTCGTGTCCGCTTAAAATGACTGTAATTTATTTATTATTATTAAGTAGGTACCTATGAATATATTTGTTGAAATACTTTTTGCGTAGCTAAGCTAGGAGTTTCCTTTCCATCCCTGTCCAAAGCCACAGGCCGTGTCGGAGTCCGAGCCACTGTTCGTTTCTTGAAATCGGGAAGACTTGGCTGAGCTGGCGGGGGATTTCCGTGGCTGAGAAGACGGAGAGAGTTGAGGGTTGTTGTCTGAGTGGACACTCTTCCTGGACTTGCTTCGTTTTCCCTTCGTGGAGTTCGGGACATTTGGGCCGGACGGAGGAGGCATCATGTCTTCATCCTTCTCCCAACTCTGCAATCATCCCACCAACACAACCACGTGTATTTCCCAAATGAACTCACTCATAAAGTCAGGTGTTGAATAGAAAACTAGAGAACTAGAGATGTATTAGAGAAGGACGAACCTCTGTTTCGGGCAAACTCTCCGTCGACCCCCATTTCTTATTATTCAGAATCCGCTCAATGTTCGAACCCGAGTTGGACTTCCCAATGAAGTTCCCAAAAGCCTCCGTTGTTTTCTTGACCCGGACATTCAAGGAACCAATTCGGAGAAAACTGTTACTGTCCCGCTCTCGTTGTTGCTCTGTACTCCGACGCTTCTCTTTCAACTCTGTTCGGACAAACAAACAAATCAAGTAATAACTTGAACTATGGAGAATAGTCAGACGAAGTCAGATGAATTCCTTGACTCTATTTGATTTATTCAATAATGCAGAGACATAATGAAGTTAGGTAGAGCCTTTTAGACTTACCAGCATAGCAGGAGGACAAGCACTACTCCAATACAATAATACTTCATACTTTCATCCAGGAGTGAATGAGAAAAGAACAAGCAGAGCTTTGCATGAGAGAAGGCCGAAGAAGCTGAGTTTCCTTGCGCGGAGAGTCTGCCTGCAATAGGCCCACGTGGCCCATGCAGTTTTGATTCTTTGTACATAATTCTATGTATTTAATTTACAAGCTTTGTGTCTCATCTGGAGGACGACGTCTGAGCTGGATGTCTTTGAAATCTGAGAACAAGAGAATAGCCGAGAGTAGCCAGGGCGTCAAAGCACTTCCTGGACTTCTTCCGCCAGGAATCCCTCAAGGACTCATCAGGACCACGAGCTACGTCTACTCTAAACCAGAACCACAACACGGTCTCACTCCAAATCACGGTGTTACAAAATCCAAAACATTCATTCCCATCGAGTCCTTGCTTACGACTCCAACTCTCCATATAGCACTGTTATTTATCATGATCTCATGCTAGGTAAGTACTCTGTATCATGCAAAATGCTACGTACGGCACATGTACCTTATAGGTTTTAGTCCAGAGCACCAAATGTGTCTCTCAATTGAAAGCATGCAGGCAGAGGAAAGAAGAAACAAAATAGGACATTTATTCTTTAGTACTTAAATTGTGAATTGTATTGTGATCAAACCATGGAGCTCAGACTATGAGTTGGAGTGACTAATACAAAGCTAACGGGATGCTTAGTAGGTGATTGGCCTTAGGCAGACAGAGTCAGTAGGAATAAATATAAATATAAGTACAACATAGGTACATATTTAATTAGACTAGTACGAGTGTGTTAATCACAAATCACCAGTTGCATGAGTCAATCTACACATTATTAAGTAGTAGGCAGTAAAAAAAAGTTTTTTGAAATTGCAGCCAAAGAGTAAACAATGAATCGAGCATTACAAACTTCACAACCAAATGTTACGGAACATGCTGACGGCTAAGAAAAGTATATTTAGTTAGTATTAGCAAAGTAAGTAGGAATGCGAATGGTTGAGAATCAGGTGTGGTGTGGTTTAAGGAGTAGGAATGAGGAACCTTCCGTGGTTCAAAAACGAAACTGGAGGGTATTCTTGAGAACATTTAATGTCTGGAAAGGGACTGGAAAGCTGCTGAATACCTATCATTTTAATTTGTGTACCGGGGAACAATGTCACTTTGTGACTTGTGACAAGCTGAAGTTGAAGTAGGGAAAGTTATACGTTACGTCTTAGTACGGTCACTACTGTTTCTGAGTCCCGAAGAGCTTTCGGACACTTCGACGGAGACTTTGCCTACTCTCATCGAGTCTTCCTGAGAAGGAGCGGGAGTGCGGGAGCAAATAATTCCCCGTGAGTCCCTCCTGATTCGGACTCGACTGAGCACTCTGGAAGCTCTGCACGGAGTCACTACTCCGAGATCTCGTGACCACTGAGTTCAAGGTCACCTGACTCGGACTCGGACTCAAGGAAGGAGAAGGACTCGTGTCAGCACTGCTGCCGGCCTTCTCCCTCTCCTCAGGATCGGGAGTGCGGAAGAAGGTCCTCAGAATGGACGGCGTGGATGGGGAAACGGGGGAACCCGGCTCCTCTCTCGACCCCAGGCCAAGGCCGGTGAGGAAGCTGGAACGACGCTGTCTGGGTGACTTTGGCTTGGACTGGGACGGGGTTTTGGGACGGAGGAAGGACTGGTTCAGTTTTTTCATGCGCCTCTCTCCAAAGGAATCAGTTAGAGCCGTGTTAAGAGTGGAAGCGAAGGAACTCACTCGGCCCAGACGGGACGAGCTTCCATTGGACTCACTTTTAAACGTGTCCACGGACACGGCCGTGTCTTGACGAACCATGTACTGCATCGGCTTCTTCCCGCTGTGGTCCCGTATATTCGGATCCGCGTCTGCAAAACAACACAAGGCTCAGGAATAATCCATCTGAATCTCAAGGTATCCTTACTTACTGAAGCACTTACTGTAAACCTTCACTAGAACTTCGTAGACCTCCTGTCGACTGAACTGAGCAGCTAAGTGCAGTGGAGTGTAGCCCTGTTATGGAAACACAAGATCACAAGAACGAAGGATATCAAATCAAACTAAGTTGGAGCTCTGTCTCAGATAATTGAGGGTGAGAGTAAAGTGAAAGTCTGGCTTACCCCGTTCTGTTGTTCCAGTAGCAGCAGACATGAAGAAGGGCCATGCAATTCCGTGTTTAGATAGGAACATAAAAACAAGTCAAGTCAAAACAATGTGTTAGTAGTAGCATTCAGTTAATTTATGTATGAAAACGTACGGATTTGGAATTGACGTCTGAACTATATGTTCCAGCCAGGAGTTTGACCATGTCCAGGTTCCCCAGCTTCGCGGCCCAATGAAGTGACGTGTACTGGAACATAAATCAGGGACAAAACAACACGTTTAATGTTTAGCTTGCTTATCTAATTACAAAGCAAGGAGTGAGCAATTGAGTGAAGAGTTGTGAAGAACTTACACCCTGAATGTGTCCGAAAGATTGTCCCAATGTCAGTGAAGAAAACAAACAAACAAATGAAGGAATTAGAACTCAGACTCCTGTACTTTCATTCATTTCTATTTTTATTTAGAATTTATTAAGTCTTATTACATTGATATCCTTTCTTTTGACGAGACTCGGCATGTCCTGAGCCATCTTGTTCACTCCAGCATAGTCAGATCGAGCCGCTTTGAGGATCCACTCTCGACCCTTCGGCTCCGTTTGGGCATAACACCCGTACTGGAAAAACACAAAAAAAGTCCTTGTCCTTGTCTTACGACTTTGGATTGGAGCTAAATATGTCGGACCATGAGGAATAATGAAGTGTGTCTTACCGAAGAGAGAGATGAGGTGTCGTAGTCTCCCGAGTCATGCTATGGACAGAAGAAAGACACATTTAAGAACCCAAGTCACTCAAGCACGCTCCATGCATGACTTGGGGACAGAACTAGAACTGGGAAGTGGAGTCTACCTTGTTCTCTCGTTTCGTGCGTGAGTTTGAGTTTCCGTTCGGGATTTTGGGAGCGAGGTCGGATTCGGATGAGATTTTATTGAACTTTTGCATTCGTTCCTTCACACTGATTTTCTGCTCTGCCTCGGAACTGTTAGGATCCGCCTCCTCGTTCAGAGAATGTCCTTCCGAAGAGGAGTCCTCGGGAGGTGAGGCATTTTCCTTGTCCAAAGCCTCCTCGCTCCAGCTTCCGCTCCGCCCTTTCGTCACCTTCTCACTCTGTCCACTTCCGGTGTCCTCCATGGCCAGAGCAGGAACGGAGGCGGGGGAGTAGGGCACTCGGACTCCTGGGGACTTTTCGAGGAAACTCAAGGAGCGCTTGGTTCTGGGTGGGACGGGCGGGGGAGGGGACTGGAGGACACTGCTCCCACCCGGACTCCCCACCAACGGAAAGAAGGGCTGGTGCTCCGTGGACGGAGAGGCGGAGTGACTCCCTTTCTGCACAACCACGGGGGGGCTCTGGGGAAATCCACTTATTCCAGACACTGCACAGAACAGAGAAAAGAAGAATCTCAATTAATTAATCTCATTTCCTAATTCTATCTCATAATTTGTATTCCCAGAATCACGAATTGAACCAGACAGACAGACATATATACATACATACATCAGGATGACAGAGAAACGAAACGAAATTGGAAATAAGTAGACTTGATTCAGCGATTACTATAGAATGTAAATGTAAGCGTACTTATAGGCAAGTACCTACATGATTGATATGGATTATTCTAAACGTTTTGCATCACAACAGCCCTGAATAACTGACACACAACTCGAGAATAATTTGAGAAAACAGATCTTATGGAATTCTATCTTCCATCTCGAAAATGGAATTAGTTGATGGTGGAGGATGCGGGCATGGAATTTCGACCCTAATTAAGATTAGTCGAACGGACACTATTCATCGGCCCGCAGTTTTCTCGTGATGCTGAGTAATGGAGAAAACGGCGTACGGAGTCCACATGTCCACCGTCCGCTGTGAATATGCCTTCAAGTTGAACATGCGATACTTATGTGTTTTGAAGGATAAGATGCATGGGAAGAGTGAGGAATTGGTTATTTACTGAGCTGAGAACCAAGTTCCATTATGTAAGATTTAATTCCTAATGGAGGCACAACATTGTGTTTTGTTTTCAAAAGTACACTTGAGTACATAGCCTGGACCATGTAGAATTATACTTAAGTATTCATGGGTGGAGCACTGGCCCTCGTCTTTCCGTCCTCTTTTCAGAACTCCGAAATGAGACTCAGACGTCTGTCTATAGATATGACTGAGTGAATGAGGGAGTGGGAATGGGAATCAATTAATGAACCTACCTCTGACTCTGTATTACCTCTGAAGAATTAAGTGCGAGAGAGGAATTGAGGGCCTCACTTCTTGGACTGGAACTCAACTACTTAACTTAAGTAATAAAGATAGAGCACGACTAAACTCCTCACAACTTCCAGCAAATGCTCCAACCAGTAAGTAGTGCTAGTCTGTGAGTAAACTAAACTCGTACTTAGGTAACTAATCCACATCCAAGTACATACCAGGCTTTTTATCTCCCCATTTTTTGCATGAGAATCAGAGGACTTGCTCTGATCACAACAGCACAGGCTGCAAAAATATGCATTAAGTACATTAGAGAAGAGATAGGAGATTCGCATTATGCCTCACTTCACGAGTCACCTCATACTTATTTATACCTAATCCATTATCAATCCATTCATCCATTAACTAAATACATAGGAGTCTCCCTTATCATTACGCCAAGCCAATATTTCCTGGACTCAAGCCAAAGAGTCAATAAATTGAGAACTACTCTGCTCGCTCACGAGTCCTGTACAGTCATATCCGGATAATTTCAGTCCACGCTCTCTGTCTGTCGCTGCTCACACAATTTAGTAAATAACTGCTATTCCATACTATGTATGTATTATGATTATGTATTATTGGAATCAAGTCAGAATCCAGAATCAGAACATCTTTCCGTATTACCAGATTTGAAACGTTTTCCCAATCACGGAGATTCTTTGGTGATCTGAGCAGAGCTCTCCCAGTCAGTCTCCTAAAAGAAACGGATAAGTACTACGCTATGGCCCACCCATGGGCCAGCGCTCCGGTGAAAGCCTATTCTCTATTTCCTCATCTGTCCCTGGTAGAGGTGAAAGTGAGACACATGTAAGTATTCAGTGCATACAAGCACACAACTCTAGAAATCAGGAATTTCACTTATACGGCCATACAACATATTACATATAGCCTAATCCAAACCCCAACCCCAAGGACAGCAGTGTAATCCAATCTGCTTCAGCTCTATTCTCGTGTTTCTACTACGAGGCTGAAACAAGAGATGAAAGATACAGTAGATCTAGTATCAAGTAAGGAAAGATGAAACTGAGACTGAAACTCACTCCATTCCATACCTAATTAATACTAAGTAAGTACAGAATGTAATCAAATTCATGGATCAATCAAATATTTCGCTTGAGTAACAACTACTTACCTATGATCCTTTACTCACGCAATACTTACTTAATACACCTAATAGAATAGGAATATGCAAGAGATAAGCTATCAAGGGAAGTGAAAGTGAAGTGAGTGCGAGGTGACTTACTGAGCACTGAATGAATTAAGACAAGGAAATATATAAACGTGCCATGAGAAAATAGAATCTGTCATGAAAAAGAAGACTTGTGGATTTTAGTCAGGTTAGGTTAGGTTAGGTTAAAACATTAGCAGACCAGCAG
The DNA here is from genome assembly GCA_034694925.1 of Ceratophysella denticulata. Taxonomy (NCBI): domain Eukaryota; kingdom Metazoa; phylum Arthropoda; class Collembola; order Poduromorpha; family Hypogastruridae; genus Ceratophysella; species Ceratophysella denticulata. The sequence continues at coordinate 13,028 of JAQFYT010001490.1, forward strand.
ACGAGATCGATTGACGCTGGTGGTAAGTCTAAATTAAGGAACGGAGCGAGAGACACTGCAACTGCAGGCAGAGTAGAGCTATTAGAATGGAGCAAGACCCAATCTTCAATTAGGAAGGACTCAATGAGTGCGGCGGAAGAAAGCGTAGAAAACCTTTCCTCGCTTCACGCCACAACAAGCCGTAATTAGAATCAAAATCCAGCCAAACAGACCAAACTAAAACTCAACCCCTGTAGAGAAACAAGCCCATATTAAATACATATTTGTATGTCATGGAAGTGGCCAAACCCCACCACACCACAATATATACAATAATTGCATGGATAGATATATGATATGGTATGTAAATATTCAATATAGAATAGGTAATATGAACCTGAACCTACAGATAGTAGAGATACATACTGAAAACGTCAGAGGCATGGATATGAGATTCGGTAACACTACTTGCGTAAGTAAGGTCGTCATTATTAGATTAGTGAGGTATAAAGAAAGAGTTGAGGAAGAGTGGGTGCGTGCGTGAGGAAACCAGGAGGCGTGAATAACTCCTGCTTTGATTATTCTCTCCTGTTTCGCAATACTTACACACACCTATGTACGCTACAGCAGCTACACCACACCTCCTTGGTTCGCATCTGCTTTTCCATGGATGGTCTTATTAAGAAGAGGGGTTTGGGTTTTCCAGTTTCTGCTAACAATAAGTACTTATTTCACTTATGCCCATGCCTTAGGTCTGTCCTATTATGAAACATGAAACCAACTCCGGGTATATGTACTACATAGGTATATTGATTATGCATATCATCACTTAACCATGGAACACTCTGTATAGTTGACGTAGCACCTTCCAATCATTACCCATGTCTGGTGCAAGAGCTTATCGACATACAAGATCCATTGCACTTCGACTTCGCTATGTCTGACTGAATTACTTCCTACTTCATCCTACTACTATGTAGGATGAACTGTATAAGAAACAACAAAGAACGTAAGTAAACACTCAGGCCTCAGTTCATAACTCAACTCCTCTTGAGTAGTGAGACGAAAGAGAATGCAGACAGTAATTAATCAGCATATGAATGACTACTGGCTGAATAGAATTAAGAGAACAAAAGCACTCAGAACCTGATAAGCTTCGTTGATAGGGGAATGCTGGGAAGGGCTCTGCTCTGGACGGACTGCTCGGATGCTGATAGAGCTGCTGGTTGTTGTGTCGAAACGAAGGCACGGGATTCCGGAAATTCGGAAGCCCAGCTCTGTTCCCTCCTCCTCCTGCAGGGCTGGGCGGGGAAGAGAGATAGGCTGGAGCCGGTGGGGGTGGTCTGTAGGGCGGAGGAATCATCCGAACACTCCCTCCAGAAGGAGACGAACTAAAGCTCAGGCGTCGCGGCGGAGTGTTCTTGTTCTGTCCCAGTGCGGGAGGCGGGGGCAGGCCGTAGTCGTCCTCACTGCCTCCTGGGCCCACTCGAGACATGAAGGGCTTGTGAGCTGGTGAGGAGGCGGATCTGAGGAACGCTGGGGGTTGGACTTGGGAGGGTGGAGAGGAGAGTGGGTCAGGCTGTGCTTGGGACGAGACTTGTGAGGAGACTGAGTTGAGGGAGAACTGGGATGAGTGGAGGAGGGGCTGGGACTTGGAGAGATCCGGATACGGGGACTGCCTCATGTACGGCGGCGGGGCTTGGTACGGAAACGGCGTGAAGGAGGGCTGTGGGTGTGGGAGGCCATGAGGTTCTGATTGGTGGTGGTAGGGAGGAGTGTGGGCGTGTCCCGAGCCATAGGCTCCTCCTCCTCCGGAGGACAGAAGAGATGACTGTGAGCGGGAGTGGGTGTTGGAGAGGGCGGGGGAGGCTGGGTCTCGGCTCCTGTTCCCATTCCCGTCCAACGGGAGTCCGGCTGAGGAGGAGTACTGTCGTTTGAGCACCAGGAATTTCTCTCCCTGAAGTCAGTCGGATGGGAGAGGAGACGATCACAGCGCAAATCAAAACAAAAGAGCAGAAACACGGAAAACAAAATAAAGGCACATGTTAGGAAGCATTGGATCAAACACAAAAAAAGCTACCTCAGAGTTAACAGACAAAGAAACGACTGAGTCAAATGATGTAAGTAATGACTTACATTTTCAACTTTGACTGTGGCTAATTTGTTGACAATTGTCTTGAAAACGGCACGGGCTTCATCTGTTCCAAATCAAAGACAAGTATAAATCTTGGATGAATAAATGGAGTTAATACTAAAAGATGAATGATAACGCAGTTATCTATGGAGTAAAGTTGAATAAGAGTCAAGTGAATGAAAAGTGATTGGTTACCGCGAATGGCTGGGTTGGCGAGGTAAGTTCTGAAGTAGGTGACGATGTCACTGTTCCGGACGAGGCCTCCGTTGTGGAGGAAGTAGATCCGAACTTCCTCCTCGCTCATGAGCGGTGCTGGAGACTGAGTTGTGGCCATGATGACTCTCCTCTCTCATCTGTTGTCAGCTGTCTGTCACTTCTTCTGCTCTGCTATTGGCTGTCTGTCTGCACGGAGAGATGGTCTCTTCCAACTTCTAACTTAGTTCTGACTGAGTGTGTGAGTCATGAGTGGAGGGATGGGGCTCAGGCTGTCTGTCGGGTCAGAGAGAGATGAGGAGACTCGTGAGAGGTCAGAGGTTGACGGGAAGACGAGGCTGACACGAGAACTTCCACCAGAAGCTGGACTGACTGAAGCAGAGAAGTTCGGGGTGCGGAAGACGAAGGAAGAAGGGAGAGACGAGATAGGCGTGATTTGAGGTGATTTTTTGAACCCAAGAAACACCAACAAACTCACCTGCTCTTCTCCACGTCCAACGCAACGTCTTATTCTTATTATGTACCTAGGTACCTCCTTACATACAACATAGTCTTCTGTTCTGGCTTGATCTTGCCTCCGGGCTACTTCACTCTTTGGAACTCCTCTTCCCAATTACAATTACCTAGTATGTACCTCGTCTGCCTCTCTCAAGTTTTTCAAGCGTCAGAGAACAAACCAAAAAACGCGCTGCACGGCCAACTTGGCATATACCTACCTATATATGTAGGTATATAAACCTGGCACTGTTATAACCGAACCGGTTAGTATATAATATTGTATACGGTTTTCGCCAATTAAGTACCATTAATCAAGCAAATTCAAAATTATTGAATCTGAACCAGAATGTAGCGCTCTTTTCAATGGTGTAATTAGTAATGACTCTGACGCGTCTTAGAGCG
>JAQFYT010001491.1:0-16250 GCA_034694925.1 Ceratophysella denticulata
AGTTAATATTAACGGTAGAGAGGTAATTAGAGTATTACGTGTATTCAGCATGGACTAAACAACCTGAGAAAGGGCCTTAAGCTTTATTGGAGCCACAGAGGAGCGAGCAGGAGCAGATCTCAAGAGCCTGTGCAGCAGCCTGACTGCCTAATTATAATTAACATTAACTCGTTCGTATGCAGACTGCATAGGACTGCGAGCGACGCCAAGCCTCTCATCTCATACATTATACATACATTGAATCAAATAATCAACGAAACACCTGGATCCTGTTTACTGGGACCTGAAATACCCGGTACTGCACTCATGGGTATCATTACTAAACAATTGGGAAACTTTGATGAATAACATGCCTAACGAATGACTAACGTTCTGGTCATCCAATCCAGTAAGTGTACTGTTTTGTCAATATGCTACGTGTACGTCTAGTCTAGGGCATCAAGATCTTCTCTTCTCCAGAATGTACCTCTACTACTGACACGTCAAATATACGTGGAGGCGTCGTTGGCTTTATCATTGCCTTGAATTGGATTACTAACCCTCTATAACAATAAAATACTCAAGCTATAAGTAACCGTGAGTATGTATGTGACTCACACACAAAACTCACTCTCACTTATTTTCGAGTCACAAACACACAAGGAGTTTTTTTTTGGCTAAAGCTTGGTATTATGCGTTATGCACTATGCATGAGAGATTCGACATACCTTGTACAAGCACATCCTCTCTAATAATATAACGACTACATGCAAGTATGCATAAAATTCGCGTATGGATAAACACACACGTGTGTTCCCGGTATTATGCATAAATCCTCGAAGCCGGTAGCCGGTAAAAACTCATCAAGTACTTTAGCACTTGTGAGTTGTGAGATGAGCGTGAGTTAGCAGTTCTAGCCGCCAGGAAATAAAGAGAGTATTCACATTGAACTGTACTGAAATAATTGAATACGAGGAAGTCCATAAAATAAAACCTTAATCGAGCGTAGACCTATAAACAAAGTACTTTAATCGCCCCTCTATTCCCATTGTTTCAATTCTCTAGTACGGCGAAGCTCCGAAGCTTTAGCGTTGTCTTGCGGAATTATGAGGTTTTATGACCCTCCGAATTTATAAATACGATTGAATTCGGCGGCAATCCCAAGAAGAAGTTATTTATTAAGTGTGTACGAAGAAAGGTTACATTATTAACCGGACCGGTATGCTTGTGCTTCCTGGTTTGGTTCTTAATTTTTATTGCGTCCGAGCCAAGTACAAGTACACGAATTTGAACTAAATCCGCCAAAGAAAACTTACTGTAAAAGTACTCAATTGCCATCAAAGTTGTACTTTGTACTAGGTAATTAAACCATGAAATTGGGCCAAAATTGGGGTGCTATGTGCTAGGCTATTACGGTCTAAATCCTCAAAAATGCATTCACACCGGTTATTGCTTATATTGATGAGGTGTGGCTCAAGGATTTATCGCTCAATCTCATCTATCGACGCCTCTATTTACTAACTAGGTGAAGCATCGAAGTTTCTAAAGCCATAAGCGGCGGGCGGGACTGGACTGAAGAAAAAAAAAGCCTATTAGCATTTCTCCCTGGAAAGAATTACCATATCAGTAGAGAGGAAGCGTATTTTTTTTTCTGAGTAAAAGTCCTACCAAAACAGCATCAGCATACTAGCAATAGCAATTGCAACAAGGCTAAATTTAGCATCTCTCTCGAGCTAATAGTATGGAGCATGTTGTTTAAGGCAGTAAAAAAAATTGAAAGCACAACCGAGCGTAGCATTTTTCTGTAGTCAAGTCTGTGTAGTCTGCTGCAGGCTGCAGTACAATGAAGATGAGAATGAACTAAATGCGTGCAGAAGATGTGATGTGAGTCACTTTGCATTTCAATACTAATGCTTACTTTAGTTTACTATGCTACGGTCTCTAACCTGTTCCTATACTTCTTTCAACCCACACACGGTACACACAAGACTACGGTCTGTCCGAGCTTATTCACACAAAAACCGTTGTTGCCAACCCATTAGACATTCACCATTATAGCTCTAAAATACCTTCTGCCTTAAAAACATGAACCTAAAATGCACTAAAGCTAAAAGTACTAAGTACTGAAATAAACATAGGTCGTTATTCACTTTCTGCATTTCTTGACAAATTCTTCTAATCTAAAGATGGTGAGAATTTACAGTAGCAAGTAGCCTAGTGTTGCCGGTTACCGGCTAAATTCTCAGCATATGCTAGGTATGTATACCGGCTCCATACGGCTAATTTCGTCCAGACGGCAGGAAATCGAAATGCAGATTTAATGCAGAATTCAGACATTCCTACATGCTAAACTGTCTCTACAGCGTTAAGTTTATCCTTACAAGAATGTCATTGATTGTGAAGGAATTTCTCTCAGTTGAGCCAGCATATGGTTGGACGTTGGAAAATTTTTGGAATGTCTCTTTGATATGAAAAATCAACTAAAAGTCAAAAGATAAAATGACTATTCGATGCATTCCGAATTGGGTTGGTTGGGATTAATATTCCATTTGGATTTGGAGCCCCTTTCTAAAAGTTCTAATATACAGCACAGCAGGCGAAAGATGTAGGCAGAAAATGCTTACCTTACCCTGCCTTTTACCAATATGTTTGCCTAACCTGGAAACCTGGAGATACACCGCCAACCTAAATGTCTAAAACAATTGCAGATGCCCTTGCACTAGCTTAATTTTTCAACATCAAAGAAAAGTTCCAGGGCTCAGGAATGCATACCTACCAAAATGGTCTAAAATCTTGATGAAATTCAATTCCTAGAAGTTTCTCGTGTTCAAAAACATCCTGACACCTGACAACTGCACACAATGCCGAAAAAACCCTCTTCACTACCGCTGCTGGCTACCAGGCTACGAAACGAAACCAAACCACCCAAAAATACAATTAATCAATATCACAAGAAACAAGAAGAAAAATAACTCAACTATACTGAACGAACCGACTACCAAACCAACAACACTACCAACTACTGTCTACCACCCTCAAAGTTTCAAATTCCAAACCAAAAAAACAGCCCTTATAATCTTAAAATAGAAAAAAGGTTCAACATTCAATGTTCAATTTCTAAAAACATTCACCGACCACCATTCACCATTCAATGTCCAAAAATTTAAAACCCCAAAAGTAAACTGTGTCCAGTACTTATAAGGGATTAGGTAAGGTATTTTGGGACCAGACACCAGAAAGGAAATATTGTTGTATGAATTAAGAAGATACACGAGATATCTAGATCTAAAACATATTGCTAAACCGCTATTGTCCGCACAATTTCAGCCTATGCGGCACCCTCCCGCCATGTACCCCATACCTTAAAAACATCCCGCCCATAGTGACTGACCCATGAAAAACCCGCCCCCGCCCCAAAAACCCAATGACCATATGGAGAGAAAGGCGCCGGCCGGCTTTATACAACTCTCCTCCTCAACCCATATCAGCATTGGGAAGTCCCAGATGCCGGCTTTTTCTCCCATGCCCCTATCCATATGCCGGAGTCAGTTCCTAAAAAATAAATATATTTCAAATCGCAAATACTCACTCGTATGGTGTCACAACAATCCGCACCCGGCGGTGCTCTACTCGTCACAACCGGCATTTCGTTTGCCCAGAAAAGCACAATTTCACTTTACACTGTACTGTAGTAGTATAGTGAGCTGAGGTCACTTTAGGGTGTTTCCGTTCCACCAAATGGGGATTATGTCTTAGGTATATATTTTTTTTTTGCTGGTAGTGCTGCTCCGTGAGATGAGCGTAGTAGGTAGTACCGTGGAAAAGAAGGAACTCGACGGCGTAGAAAATCCAACTAGTCGGAGGAGAGGTCGAACTCGAAGTGGAGGCAGCTCAGAGGCTCTGGTCGAACCAGATAGGGGAAAAAGCAGCTAGCTTCAGGCTTCACGTATACAAGACGAACAAGAAGGCTTCACACGGGGGAAAAAAGCCAAACTCCAAAGCCCACCACCACCACCCGAGCCAACCCTAAACCCAAAAAGCCGGTACACGCTGGCTACGGACACGCTCGAACTATAGCGTACTATGCACTAGGCTATGAATGGAATAAAATCTCCCGTCCCCGCCCTACCCTCACGCTCATACGCTGTACAGCATCTGTGTACACTACACCATAGCCCTATACACTCACTCAAACACCCTGCACCTCTCAACCGCGTGCGCTTTGCGAGATCTAGGCAGTAAGATATAGCTTCCCTCCTTGGAGCATCGTCTACGCTCTAAAGGCGGAGCTACTGGTAGATTTCCCAGTCAAGACTGCCATCGCCTATTGAGGTAGCCAGGAGCTGGGTATACTGTACGGCAGGGATCCCGCCCCGGCTTTTATTCTCCTCGTGTGTGCATAGGTATACGAGTATACGAGCCGAGTCGAGTTCGAGTCCCCAGAAAAACCGGCCAGACGTGCTCACATTCCATTCCTGCTGTTGGGTTCTTCCTTCCCTCCGCCTACACTCTCGGCGACCGAGTCCGACGTCTGGAAGATGCCCTGTCTGGAGCATTCATTCATTCGAACCATAGTTTTTAAACCTGGGTTCAGACGAATTGCTTCTGTAGGGGCATTCCATTCCAGGATTTTGGGTAGATGCTAGACGTACTTCTGCTTTTTAGGCGCCTTGATGCTCTTGGTAGGTATGTATATGCAATGAATGAGTATACCAGCTTCAAAGCTTCATGAATAAAGTTTTTACGAGTTGAGGAGCAGAAAACTACGAGCATAGTTTTTTTTGGAGGTTATGGCCAGGCTGTAGGATTTGACTTTTAAATATATAAAAAATTACAATAATATATCTGACGTTCTTTTTCTCTTGTTTTCCATCCTGACGGGTCTCTGGCTTGAGTGAACACTGCCGACGACTGACTTGGAAGTGAGTTGAAGGACGGGCGAACTTGATATACGATATATGTATGATCACAGCCAACTAGTATTACTTGCTTAGCAAGTAATACTAGTTGGCTGTGGTATGATTTAGTAGAGATGTATGTAGTACAATGGAAATACGAATGATGAGATGAGATGAGAGAAATGATGTCTCACACAGGATATTTTTGCGAAGGTATAGAAAAACTGCAATCTCAGCAATAAATACGTTGTTTTTGATGGATCACGGTCATCCGAGGTCGGAGATGGATTGTTTCAATGCAATTTTACTATACCAGGATATTTCCTATACGCTAGGCTTTGTAACTAAGCTGATTTGATTTATTATCGTAGTAGATCAGTTCTACTACGATATTTACTAATATTGAATTGCGCAATAAAGTGTTGTCTCTGTGCTGGCTTAGCATTTTCAATCATTGCTCGTGCGAATTGCGAAATATTAACATTCTATGTACAATTATTATCAGTATACATAGGAATGAATGAAGTGTGACTTTCTAATCTGCACAGATACATCGGTTCGGGCTTTGAGTCTTGCGAAACTGGGGAAAATAATATTATTGTCTACGAGATAAGTGATACGGGGGATTGAGTCCGTCATCCGTCTACTTGAATTTGAATCTAATGTACCTGTACTGGTGTCAAACTTGAAATTAAAATTGAAAAACATGTTGTAATTGCTAATTTACTTGGATTTGGATTTCGAGTGTTGGAGCTGGAGCATATGGAATCAAACAGTATAAATGTTTGGTAGGTACCTGCTGGCTCTAATATTCTATTAGTAATTGCGAAATCTATATTGGTGTTATGATTAGGACTCGGAGGAATTCAACAGCAAAACTGTTGTTATGCATTATGTAGGTTAGAGGCACATACTATTATGAATTCATTCATTCAAGTGGTATAAAGGTGAAATCACGCTTGAGAGTCGTGTCAGGAAATGCGCGTTACACTGGGTCTAGGGCATGTGAAGGTCAATTGGCATGGGCATGGAGGACTTTTTGTGGCGTCTGTCGGAATCGACCCGGGGACGGGTGTTATTTCGCTTCAGTAAGTTTATTCTTGGTTACAGGAACACGGGCGTGAATATGTACTAAATCTAAATTTAGGTCAAATTCTATGAAAATTCATAATGCGTAGTCATTCGGGGGAATAAGGTAAAATTACCACTTACAACCCACGTAAAATCCAGTTATAATTGTAATTACAAATTACAGAGCTAGTCGCTCTTGATATTGTGTCTATACACGACATGTGTGTTAAAAATGAGCAGCGAAGTGAACGTGACATCAAAGCACAAACACTTTTAATTATCTCCGAGAACTACTATACGAAAATAACCCCGATGCCGGAAAATCGATAAAGGCATGTGTAGGTACATGAACGAAAGTAATAATAATATTATGCTCACTTTGTTTTTCAAGGTTGGTGGCCCTGGCCAGCGGTATTACACACGATCAGATAGCTTATTATGCTCGTATGGCCTTTTGTAATTTGTACTCTATATAATTGTCTCAGGGCAGGGGTTCACTACTGTTTCGAAACTTTTTCTACTTTCACTCATATCAATAATTGATAGAGAACATGCCAAGCTCTCATTTTAAGAATTAATAGATTCAGGGTACGCAAAATGAAACGAAACCAATATCTGTAGTCATCACCCTACTGTCCTCTGTCTTGTTCGTATTCGGCTTTCACCCATCGATAAATCTTTAAGTTCTAAGTTCTCCCTAATGCAATGAAACTGTTCTGTTATTGTGAAATTGAAAGTGAGCTCTGTCTATTTGAATATTTAATTTGTTTATACTCCGTATTATAGCTTTTTACCTCCTGCATAAACCATCGTCAAGTCAAGTCAGCGTCCGCGGCGAAGCCGACGACGGATAAGAGGACGTTCGTAGTATGTAGTAATACAATAGGTAGGTACCTACGATAGAAAACGCTTTCACTACCTAATCGATAAATTCAATGCTCAATGGTGATATATGTTTCTCGTATATGTATTGATCCGTCCACAGAGTTCGAGAACCTCATTCCCTGAGAAAATTCAATTATCAGTCCTTAAAATCCACAATAATTAGGCTCATTAAAATTAGGAAGTCATGCGAGACTCTATGTCGGAATAGACTCAACTTTGGCCCCTGGCGTGTGCAACACCTTGAACTTAACATAAGTATTATTCGCGGCTTTGGAAAGGGAAGATGCATAATACATGATAGACTCTTCGCCTGGCTAGACAAATTACGTATTTTGCACACCTTCTTCATAAATAAAGTTCTGATTTGTATGCTATAGGCCAAGAAAATTATAAGGAAAGCTGTCAATGCCGGGAATTGTTTATGTACTTGGCTGGACTGGGCTTGCTTTTGTTTAGCATTAGCTTAGCAGAGTGTGTCTAGTCTGGGGATCTCGGGATCCTCCATACACGTAACGTAACTCGTTTATTAGCGTCTCATTTTCAACTTCTTTTAGCGCGTCATATCTACCTATATATCTTATTATGCTGGGAACGACAAGGTCAACCGTCTACGAAAGTGCGTTGTATAATAAGTTTGGTCAATAAAGTAAAATCTAGTTGGGCGGGGGGCTTTAGTTAGTACCAGAATTAATTTACTAGAACCACATTGTAAAAATTGAGACTCCAGTTCTACTATACCGCCAATGTGTACGGTTCAATTAGTAAATTAATCTCCAGGAGTGTGTACTATATGTGTGGTTTTCCAGGTCTGGAAAACCTCAAACGCGTGTGTGTGGATATGGAGACGTGGACCTACGTCGACAAATTCAGTCACCCATTCAATTCAGTACTTGAGGCAGACCAACGCCAGCAGAATTAAATTCACAATAATATCGATAGCGAATATAGGTTAACTCAGATGAAAGTACTTGAGAGAGCTTAACGGGAGTAGTTAATCTATATAAATAGTATTATGAAATCTCATAAAATAGACTGATTAGGTAGGAAGCTTGTGGGGGATTTTTTTTCGCATAAGGTGACATCCCCACAAAAGGTCTTCAGTCATTGATGATGTGGCCTGATGCCCTTTTGAGTCTGGTCTGTCTGATATTCTAAATAGTAGCTTCTATGTGTGCCATTATACCAAACCAAATCCGCTGATGAGTGATATGGATTTAAGTAGGATTGAGATTTTTGCTGCTGAAAGCTGAAACGGAATACTTTGTATATCATATAACAAGAGATAAATTTGCAACATTTTATTGGAGTTTGCAGTCAATTCTAATGCGAACTTTTGGGACGAACTGCTAAGCAGCATTGACGTAGTTGATGTACAGCCTGCTCATTTTTGAGAACGTAAATCATCGTTTCGGGTATTCGGGCATCTAAATGCACTTACCCGGATTTCCACGCACCAGTAGCCCAGCTAATGAAATATTATGTATCCCTAAATCCAAATCACACAGACCCTAAAGACTTGGAACCTCTTAAATAGTGTATTTACATTAGCATTAAACTTGAGTTCCTGCATATAACTTGCAACAGTTTAATACTTATACTGATTTGACTGCCCTATGGCCTAAGAGCTTCGCGTCAGCAAAAACCTCTGCACGTGGAATTAAGTGACATCCCTAGAAATGGAATTTTGGGCATAAAAAAAAGTACGAGATTCGCATTATCAAATGAAGTGGTTTATATCGTTTTGTTATATATAAAGAGGATGAGCAACTCAGACAACTTGATGTCTCGACACTTGAATTCGTCTCCGCATACGGGCATTGAGTTTGACTAAACATTGTCTTTGGTTTATATAATACACTATTGTAATTTTGTATCAGGAGGATTTTATTAGTTTTAAAACAATTGTCACAGGACTTTGGCCACTTTACTCAGAATCAAATCAAGTGACGTGAGTAAATAGAGGGGTGACAACCAAAGCCCAGCCAAGCCTCTAAAATTATAACTATTGGTAGGTAAGTAACGCAAATAACGATACAGTTGCAAAAACACGTATCTAATTGTAAGTACATGTGAGACTATGGCTACCAACGATAATGATTGTTACCTGTAAAAGCTTTCCCAGACTTAAACATACGTCAATCACATAAACTTAAAACTGGCTCGTGTTGTGTGTGTTACACAGTAAATCCCGTGCTGGATTCCGATTGGTTGCAGATTATACACGCACATACATGCCGAGACTTACCTGTGTACATATGAATGATACGAGGATGTACCCTGTGCTCGTATATTTGTATGAGAATTACAAGAAGATAACTTTCACAAGTCTCAATTGATTGATAACATATTATTTGCCCTATATAGACGGATCTATCGTTCATGAATAGCTGTATTGTACGCATTTTTTTTCTACGAGTAAACAGAGATTACATATTACATTTGAGATGGAATGAGTTTTGTAAGCCAGACGACAGGGCTGGTTGCTGCTGGATAAATTACATAAGCTATTGATGATTTGTGATTATGTTGTTCAGGAATCAGGAAGAACTTTTTAATATGTAGAATATCATATATGAGGAGGAGCTTTAGAGCTTTAAACGGTACAAAGTATGTGTGATCATGATCTCTGGTCTGAGAGGAAGGTCATGGGGTGGCCCTCATTTAGATTGTGAATCTTCCGTAATGCTCGTAATACTATGTCTAATCTGTAATCCAATATTCAATCCAGTAAGATCCGTCTGCAGTGCAGACACCCATCCCATACCACCAGACCAGAGATGATAAAGCATCTAACGTGACGTGGACAAGTGGGGAGCATATGTGAGAAAATAAAATTGTGCTATATTTATATAGGTCGAGCTTCGTAGGATCCACTTAGAGATAGGCTAGACTAGACGGCCGATTCCAATCAATTTCATCAAGCCAACAGCAAACCTCGTGCGGTTGACTCTATGGAGATTACCCGGGTATCGGGTAGTATATCCAGGATTGAGGCTGGGCTGGGATGTAGTAGAATGGAGTGCAGTGGGAAAAGTCCTAGTGGTCTGGATCCGCGAGGAAATTCGGGATCATAAAAATAAATCCATACGACGAGACGCACTCTAAATTCTTAAGGTTAGGAGAAAGGCATTTTCATGTAGCCTGGCGTTTGTGGCGTGGGTCCTAGGACGCCGTGTGCGCGTGGATCATGGGTTTTTACGACGACTGCCAAGGTTACTACGCCTCTATAATAATGCCCCCCAAAAAAGTCCGAACCGAATCACTCCGGCCAACACCCGAAGTTTTGGAGGCAATGAACGATCGACCCGCAAAAATCCCCCCGCCGCCAGCGAATAGCGTCATCCCGCTCGTCTGCTCCTGCTGGCTGTATGCAGGCCACGCCAAAGCCGCATTGCCAGAAGCCGGGCTTCCTTCCCGAATCGGAACTCGGAATAATGCCCGGGCGGGACGACAGGAGGACACGGTGTGGGTTGAAGGCCAGACTAAGACAGACAGAGACATAGACACATTAGTAGACAAATCAGGCACGAGACATAGGAAGGATTCTTTTCGGGCCGGAAAAATTCTTACTCTGGCTTCGCTCCCGGGTCTTTGCTACCTACTTTGACTTGACTTGTATACTGTCGTGTTTGTACCTCCTAGACGAGTTCAAGCTAAACTTGGACCGGAGGAGGAGGGAAAAGCGTCACTGATGCAATAAGAATCCCGACGAGCACATGATATGACTGGGTAGACTATGTATAGGACACTAGTGCAGCGTTAAATTTAATTTTAGAGTTTGATGGACTGACTTGATGGGACGAACTGATTTTACAGTTACACACTTCTTAAAACTGGCATTCACGAAATTTTCTAAAACACATACACACACACTTGTGATTTGGTGTGACATTCGGATTTTTTCTGGAGACATACACACCCCCAAGCCGCTCAATTTTTAACTCCCACAGGAGCATTAATACAGGTCCACTGATACACCGAGATAGGAGGGTTTGGATTTTTTAGCCCTATGTGAGTTTTGTGAGAAGATCCACTTGGCATTCCTCCAACCCGTCTGTCGACTTTTATAGGTACACTTTTTTTGAAAGCCGAAGACATGTCTCGGAGTGATAATTTTTTATGTCCGTAGTTTGTATGAGCTTTGTATCATCATCTTTACTCTCCAGACAAAAGGGGAAGATGAGTTTTTAAAGTTTTAAACCTCGACGATACGATGAGGGAGGTGTTGGGTTTAAAATAAGGGTTCTGCATCACTTGCACCCCCTTCAGAGATAATGCCTTAAGGATACGGATATGTGTTGCACCCGCGTCAATGAATATTCCTTATCGGCACAGTTTCACTTTCAAAAGTCTCAATACAAGGTAACACCGCACCACCGGTACCAATTTGTAGCTTGCACCCCCTTCAGTAGGGGGTGCAATCAATATCTTGCACCCCCTCTACCCTCAACCTCAACGAAGGTTATATCCGGTTGCGCTGCACCCTTTCGGTAGCGGTACCTTTACTGGTTATGGATATCACCCTGCTCGGTGGTGATATCCAGCCTCAACAAAGGTTGCACCCCCAACCCCTGATCGACCGTGCCATCTACCTTTACTGCTGAACCCTTATCTGTTCAGGTATCGTTTCCTTATCGTTATCCATTGTTATACCCTTGTCGCTTGTGGTCAGGAAGCATCAGAGATGCAAATTATGCTAATTAACTTTGCGCCCACATAAGTTGCACTTGCAAACCTCGTGTTGCTCGCACCAATGCCCAGCAAATTCCAATCTAAAAATAACCTACTGTACAGAATTAATGAACTCAACGAGGCGGAACTGACGGGGCGCAAAGTGAGGCCTTGGCCAGACGCTGCGGCTCTTGCTGCATACTATTGGGTTTTTGCCTGGAAACAATTTTCTTTGTGCCGGTAAATAGGTTGCTGTTGCTGGAGAAGGACGCTTTAGCTGGAAGAGCGGGAAACGAGATCCTCATCCTCATCATGATCATGAGCATCATCTTATGCCCGTACACGTACACGGGGCATAGTTTTTTATGCAATACCCCAACAACCCAGCAGCCGCTGTTTTTTCCTTTCATCCGTCGTCCTATCCTCCTCAATTCCTTTTCTTATTTTTAAAAGGAAAAAGCTCTACACACACATCTGCTCAAATATTTCTACGCATTCATCGTCTTACTATGTACTACTTGAGTGAATGAGTCTATTGGTACATGTATATCTATAGGAAAGAGACGCTTGGCTCGTCGGATGTCGGATCAGGTATTACGTAAAGAAAAAGCTTTTATGTCGAGGTTCCTGGGCGTAGCATTTATGATAGTGCCTTATCTATATTAGCTCAAAAGCCACATCCACAATCCTTATTCGAGGAATTGACCGGACCGGATGTCCGCAGTAATTCCTTTACTATTGACATGACCTTTACCTTCCTTTTTTGCTAAAAGCTTCGGGTCCCATATAGGTATATACATAGTCGGTAGCTTTAGAAAGAAGTGCATTGCTTTGAGCATTATAATGGTTACTGTTGAAGGTTATGCAAAAAGGGTGTAATGTTCTCTCACTCTCACTCTTCAAACTTCACACTGGAGAAAAACAATCTTATAACATAACACTTTGAGTACATACCGAGTTGGTATACGAAATACAATAATGTAATTATGTATATTGAACAGACTCCGAAGAACTATCTGTTCACGCAACTATCTAAACACGCGCTGTGCTATCCATTATAAAATTTATTTGACCGGCGCTAAACTGCATTTCTAATTTTTAATTCGATTGCTATTTTCGTAAAGGTTGCTAGCGTCGGACTATGTCAAGTTAATTTAGGCGGCAGCTAAGTAGGTATACTTGTCTATGTTCTGCTATGTTGGGTTAGGTCGCGAATTAACATACGAAGCATGTGAGCCGGACAGCATTGAAATCGGGTGCAATGCACTTACTATGCCTGCTACCATCAAATGAGCCACTTGCTTGAATATAATACATACTATACCTAGCATATCAGCGTATTGAACCGAACTTTTGAACTTGACAGTTTTATGCATATCCAAATATATGTGTCATCATGTGTCCATTGTGATCCGCCAATTAAGGGCTGATTGGCTTATCTCGCTGACGCACGCTAAAGAAACCCAACAATTCTGACACACTTATCGCTTGTATTGTACATACAGAGTAGAGAGCTATAAATATTAATATACCCTTCTCAATTGGCATATCTTACATGCATGCTTTATCGTCAACATAATCAATTCAATCGGCTATCACCCCGAATCAGATACACCTTCCATAAAAATAAAAAATAAATATAAAAACCCGTGTCCCGAACCCAGACGACGCGAAGACGTCGACAGGTCCTCTCTCTCCACAGGAAGAAGGAGATAGATCAAAATAACTACCGTGGTACATGTACATATTGTGATATTTACCACGAGCTAAAGAAATAAAAATCATAAGGTATTCTTTCAATTCAAAAAGGAAAAACATACGGCTGCCTGTAGACGATCCTCAACGTTTTTTTATTCTGTATTTATTTTTTGTCCAGGTATTACCTAACTTTTAAGGAAAAGAGCAGGTGGTGACTGTAGCCGGCTCATAAGACTTTCGAAACCTTCGAATCTGCTACGAAACACGTTGGAACTTGGAACAGGGTCAGGTCAGGACAGAAGGAATAGGAAGCTCTTTTTTAAAAAGATGAAGAAGAAAAAAATAAGCTTGGGGGATGTAATATGTACCAATCTTACACATCTTTCCCATTGCGTGATTTCATTTAGAAAATAATAATAGTCTAGTCTAAGGGGTTCGCTTTTTTTGTTGTTCAAGTTGAGCCTTAAGAATTAGACGGATAGGGGAGAAAAGGGTCTTAGAAAACTACGGTACACAGAAAGCGTCCTTAAAGTCGGGACAATTCTGGCTCGGATTTAAAGGCACTTTGTGAATAGGGCATAGGTCAGGTGTTTTTGCTGTATCGCTGCCATTAGTTGTACCGACAGCGGCGAAACTCATATTCCCTAGGCTCTAATACGGTATATGTACTAAAAATCTATAACAAGCTCTAACACCAGGCTATTGGGTCAAAATGCTCGATGGTCATATCTCGTAGAACAAGGAGTAGGATCAAAACAGCTTGTCCTTTTCCATCTTCCAGAGCGATCCCTTCTTTGCTGGCTTTCTTTGTGTGAAAGGCCGGAGAGAGGACCTTGAATATTCCCTCCAAAAGGCCTCAGCGTCCTCCTCGGAACAATAGAACGCCGTATATAACCTTAGATTGTCTCCTCCTGTCCTGCTCCCATTCTCTGCCACTCTACTGTATCCCAATAACGTTTTGTGTTGTCAACTACATAATATCACCCCGGTGAACAATAGGGTGTCGGGCTAAGGGCTTTTAGCCGGCCGGCTGCAAGAATACTGAAATTGATTCAATAGACAAGACAAGACACCTTAACCTAGTACAACCTGGAGACTTTTTGAATGACGAAAATAGCTTAATGGTTTGATGCCTTGATAAACCGAGACGCGCGTTCCCTTCTGGTCCAGATTACCTGTGAAATACCTTTCTAAGGTTGTAAATTACCTCCGAAAGCATTTGTTTGTACCTATGCTCAGTTCCATTGTTCATTCAAAGTCAGGGATATTTTTTTTTGCACCTGCATCATCTCTAAGGCATTCTCAGAGTAGTCAGAGTTTGCTCAAGACTTGTAATAATAAAACATTTGTACAATGAATGGTGATGTCAGGCAGGATTGTTGTAGATACAGTGTTAAGGCTATTTCTTATGTTGACTGATTCATGTAACTAAATGAAACTGTAATCTATTAACAAATGCTCTATTAAAAATTCCAAACGACATATCACACGCTAGATTTAATCATCATTGACGCGCCGAAGATGTATTGCCAATTGCCATATATACCATGTCTGATCGATTAGCTAGCATGAAGACCATACGGCCAAAATTCAAAAACCGGAGAATAGCCTTAATGTTTGTATAAGAATCTGCTAGACGCTGACGTTCTTTCTTCTAGTGGATATACGTTTGAATTCTGTGAATGTGACCGAACAAGTCATTCACTTGGGTTGGGTTCTTGACGAGGTCTTGTATCTTGTAGTATTTGCGTGTGCTTAAAAATCTATTTTTTGTGGATCTTGGATGGATCTTGGCTTGGCATTTCATAGCCTGAGGGGGTATTAGTATTATCCTCCTATGGCATCACTTGCCAGATTCAATTTCGCACAAAGAAATCCAGTACCAGTAACCAGGACCACACTAAGCCTCTTTTTGGTCTAATGCATACCTAGACAGCTAATGTATGTATATCCACAAGATCTCTGTTGTGTATATCTCTGACTCATATCTTTCAACCTAGGCTCAGACCAAGTCTAAAGTCGATTGACCTGGGTTTTTTGAAGAAAGTTGTGACACATGGGTGGAAAGGATGAATAAACCTGCTCTAATGACCTCGAAATCACGTCAAATGATTCAGCAGGTAGGTTAGGTACGGTATGTGAATTATTTTGCCCTATACCTACAAGTTTATGTCCTATTGAGATAAGCCAAGGTTAATCGACGGAATAAACGGTTTAGTTTTACCAGGTTGGCCGGTAGTCTGCAATAATATCTGTTATCTGTACTGTTGATGACTAGAACCTAGATTTATCTGTATTCGAACTCATGCATTAAAATTCAGTCAGGTAGTAACTACAACTAAAATTTGTCGAAATCCATCAATGCCATAAATATGCGATGTTTCGGCTACAACTACATGATTATGATTATTTATAGGAAGCGTGCAGTGAATTAACACATAAATATTAGCAGTCTACCTCTCCGCGGCACAACATTAAGAGAGCGAAGCATCTTTTTTTTCCAGACAGACACACGTCCACAATTTACAGAAGTCTAGCCGGGTAACTCCGGCGTAATTACGGTTCTGCTCTGTTCTGAGACACTTTACTTCTTGGGTTGTTGGCTGCATGCTGCTTGCTGCTGTTAGGTTGTAAGTTGTACATTATTATTACCTACTGCCGATATTGCAGCAGGGTTCCTGAGTCCGGGATGGATGATGCTTTGGCTTCAGCCTTACTTAACGATAACGAAACTGTCACGGAGCTCTATGTTAGTTTTTCCCTGTGTCTAATTTATGATACGCCTTCCTTCCCACTATGCACTACTGTACTACTACTTACTACGTACGACACTTTCTATTTTTGGGACAAGAGACAGCTCTCTTCGCGTGTACAATAATGCCTTCATTTAGGTAGTAGCAGGCGGAGGAAATGGGCCATAAGAGCGAGAGAAAAAGAGCGAGTGGGGAGTGGGGGCGAGTGGCTATATGGGTTTTGTGACGTTTCATGATGGCTTGGAGTACACGAGAGCATGGGGGAAATCAGGTTTTTTCGAAATTTCGAACAAAC
>JAQFYT010001492.1:0-16244 GCA_034694925.1 Ceratophysella denticulata
TGATGAAAGCGATGGGTGAAGTCAAGGAACAGGAGATTGAGGAAAGATACGGTGAAGTGAAGTCAAGGGACAGGAGATTGAGGAACGAGTCGAGTGGAGTCAAGGGACAGGAGATTGAGGAAAAAGAAGGGTGAAGTCAAGGGACAGGAGATTGAGGAAAAAGACGGGGGAAGTCAAGGGACAGAAGTATGAGGAAAAAGACGGGGGAAGTCAAGGGACAGGAGTATGAGGAAAAAGACGGGTGAAGTCTAGGGACAGGAGATTGAGGAAAAAGACGGGGGAAGTCAAGGGACAGGAGTATGAGGAAAAAGACGGGGGAAGTCAAGGGACAGGAGATTGAGGAAAAAGACGGGGGAAGTCAAGGGACAGGAGTATGAGGAAAAAGACGGGTGAAGTCAAGGGACAGGAGATTGAAGAAAGTTACGGGTGAAGTCAAGGGACAAAGAGATTGAAGAAAGCGACGGGTGAAGTCAAGGGACAGGAAATATAGGAAAAGGAAGGGTGAAGTCAATCAAATGAGTGATAGTATTCACGCCGTCCGTAGGACGGGCTTCCAGCTAGTATAAGTATAAGTATAACACGAACGGGATTCATTAGCACCCTTGGGTTTTCTAAATGCGTTTTACTTGGGTAACAGCGGAAACTATCCCACTATGTATATAATACAGATCTTAATGCTTAACTAAATTATACGATTACTATCAACCGGACCGGAATAGTATGTATTTTCTAAAGATATTTTTCATAAAATCTAAATCCTTTACTTTGTCTGTCAGCGGAACAAGGTGGCTACGTCTAAGAGCTTCGCCGGCGACACTAGATAAATTACCAGATTAGCCTAAGTTAACTTTTCTGTCAAGACACGGAAAATACATAATTAACTCTTGTGCTGGCAGAGGATATATGTAGAACAATAGAATGCACACAACACATCAAATTCTGGATTAAAGCTATTTACATTTACAAGCTTGCTGTGTAGCGCTGCTAAAGTGTCACATAAAATAAAGTTATTGTCGACTAAAGGCAAACTCCGGTATCGTATATGGCAAATCCACTAATGCGTTTACTTAATTGCCAAGTCAAATACCTATTTATAACTTTCACGGGTACACGTAGGACTACGATTGTTAATCAATCTGATAACATTGCCCTTGTTCCATCCAAATATGGAAGGGCGGTGACGGGATGGAGGTTAGAGTGCGAGTAAATATACATATGGAGTAGCACGTTTTAGTACTTAAGATTATTAGTGCACATGTACAAGTACGAATATTTATTATAAACCCTGTAAAGTTACCTCTCTACTTTGATATTAAGAAGAACCAATTTTTCAATAAAATATTGTCACTATGGATTTTCTTCGGATCTATGACCATTGATCATGGTACGGACCACCCAAAGCAAATATGCATGTATAGTAGAAACTCAAGCTTTCGAACATTTATTAGGCCCGAATGCGCAATCACTTGATTACCTTGACCCTGTGGTCATAGTTAGCTGACCCTGAACCTAAATAAATCATAAATCTCAACCCCGGTCACGAGGAGGTTCGAGATCCGAGATCAAGGCTCGAACTTGACTACCCGGTCCCGGTCATAGTCAGCTTGAACCCGGTTCAAAAACCATTCTGTATACCAAATCCGTTGACCTTGACCCTGTTGTCATGGTTATAGTCAAAATTTCACCTTTGTGCATTCCAGCCTTAACATAATAACTATGGCTGGATGTACCAAATTTTTGCGATGGGATTGCTTTTCTGTTTTCAATGAACGTCTGTATCTGGCTTTTACCATAGAGGTATGAAGGTAGTTATTGTTATTAGTAGTCTACTAATAACTACCTTCATACCTCTATGGCTTTTACTTGAACTGCTCGCTTAATATTACATTACCAGCATGGAGCTGTATTCATTTTCATTATAATTTAATATTGATAAATAATTCAATGTATATTCCTTCTTCTATTCCTGAAAAAGGGGGACAAGAAAGACCTTCTTTTTCTTGTCACATCTCGTTACAATGCCATGGTATTGGAATGTGTGGGAGAAGGCGAAAATGTTGAATTCATTACCGTGGCTCATGGAAATGTGGGAGATAGAATTGGAAAACCCTGTGAAACTGGAATAATTGGCGTCATTGATCCTGAAGCTAGAGTTATTGGATTGAAGTTATATGAAGGGCTCTTTAAAATTATCCCCTTGGACAAGGATAACTCCGAGCTCAAGGCTTACAACATTCGGTAAGTACAAATCGTTTATCCGATTAATATACCCATATGTATACATATGCAATGTACAACCTTACAGTATACATTATTAAAATTATTCCGCTAAGATAATATAGGGTATGCATGTAGGGAGGGAATGGAACTAATAATAAATTGTTACTCCTTATCATTCATTCATGTAGGAGTTATGTACAGGGCTGCTCATTGCTCACCTCACAACAGTTGAGCGCAGTGCTGTTATATGACTAGGCCTAGTATATGTATACGCCGATGTCCAAACATGACTTGCGATACACCAAATGCATTCAATCAATCATAGCGCCATTTTTGAATATATCTCGCAATGTGTTATGATTATGAGTCACACTTTTCGCTTGGTGGAATGATATAAACTATTGTGTTAAGTTAATCAAAGTTTCTCTTTTCAGTTTGGAAGAACCGTTGATCCAAGACATCGAGTTTCTGTACGGTAGTAACAATCCAACAATCATTTTGATCAACCAAGATGCTAACGGAAGACATGTGCGCGCTCGAGAAATTTCTATCAAGGATAAGGATTTTATTAAAGTAAGTGCCAAAAACTTTGTTTGTATTCGATATTAGTGTGTAGAAAGTAGATAAGTACCTTGAGGACTGCCTTTTACTTTTGGTTATAATACAGATTTTTTAAAAACCTTTTGAATAATGAGCATCTTTTTCTTCCTTCAGACAACGTGGAAGCAAGAAAACGTTGAGAGTCATTCATCGATGGTAATTCCAGTTCCTCAGCCTCTTGGTGGAGCCATTATAATTGGTCAGGAATCTATATTATATCATAATGGATCAACGTTTCTGGCAGTTGCACCAGCTGCGATGAAGGTGCGGTGAACGTATTTACGACAACAATGTGTTCTTGATATTATATTTAGTACTTATGGTAATTTTAAAATGCCTTCTGTTCAGAATGGCAAATTAAACAACATTGCTCATTGCTGATATTTTTTTTTTACTTTTGACCTAGTAGCAGAGCACAATTATGTGCTATGCAAGAGTTGATCCAACGGGATTCCGCTATTTACTTGGCGATTTGCTGGGCCATCTCTTCATGTTGTTTCTTGAACGTGACGAAAAGTCTGAACTTGCGGTGAAAGACATCAAATTCGAACTTTTGGGTGAAATTAGTACGCCGGAATGTCTGACTTATTTGGACAATGGAGTCGTTTTTGTGGGCTCTCGACTCGGGGATTCTCAACTAGTAAAGTTGAATACATCAACTGATGAAACCGGAAGCTATGTCACACTTATGGAGACCTTCACTAATCTGGCACCAATCAGTGATATGGTTGTTGTGGACATGGACAAACAGGGCCAGGGACAACTCATAACATGCTCAGGTACGTTGTGGAAGCTTTATAGACAACATTTACTCTTGTCTTCCTTCAGTAAGGTATTTTGAGTTTGAATTTAATAAGAGTGAGCCTGAACTTTGCATTCCAGCCCCAGCCTTCAAATTAATTCTAAGACTGACACTCGCATTCGCAAATCTTGCAACGACTTACGACTTAATTATAATTTTTATGATAATGCAAACTACTTAAAACTTATATGAATGACCTTTAACCGTTTCATCGTTCGCACGGAATGTTTCATACGCTGGTGAGGAGTTTGCATTCATCTTTCCAACTCCAACTTCCATCACATCAAGAGTCCTTTTAGCCGCTCTTGCTTGTAGAAAACAAAAACATAGCTCAGATTTTGTCTTTCAATATTTGAATAAGTTGTGATACAGTCTAAAATCTATCACAGGTGCCTACAAGGAAGGATCTTTGAGAATCATCAGAAACGGGATTGGTATTCAAGAACATGCAAGTATCGACTTGCCAGGAATTAAGGGGATTTGGTCACTGAAAGTTGGAGGAGAGAAGATTCATGACAACATGCTTGTGGTTTCCTGCATTGGTGATACTAGGTAAATCCTACTATCTACTATCTATTTGCTCTTCTCTTGGTCAGATTTTGTATCTAAGGAATTCTAGTTGGTAAATACATAACGTAATTATGAATCCCCTGTGAATAGATTTCTCTATCTTTGTGGAGAAGAAGTTGAAGAGACCGATTTACCGGGCTTTACACAACTTCATCAGACATTATGGGCGTCCAATGTTTGCCATGATCAAATGGTTCAAGTCACATCAGAAGGGGTTCGACTTGTTGATGCTGCAACAAAAATGTTGCTGACGTAAGTGGGATCTTATTATTAAGTCCGGTAGCCGGGTACGATTTAGAGACTATGAGTTAACAAAGCTGCAAAGCAAAGTGATATTTTACACTCACAATCAGCTTTGATCTACCATTGAAACAACAGGAATAACAAAACCTTTCATTGCATTAATTTTGTAATGTTGTACTACAATCACTGACTCGTGTTTTCTGGAATGTTGGTTTAGAGAATGGAGAGCACCCTCGGGAAAAGGCATTAGCGTTGTTGGAGGAAATCCTGTACAGTTAGTATGTGCAGCCGGGTCAGAGCTGTATTATATAGAAATTGGAAAAGGGATTTTGCATCTGGTCGGGTAAGAATACTGAACTGATACCGCGAATCGGGTGTCAGCAAAGAATTTATACTTACATTCTGTTCCCAGTACTATATGTATTAATTATTAAGCCCGTTGTTTCTGACTTGACGTTTATTTTGTATTTCTACATACAGGGATCGAATCATGGAAAACGAAATGGCGTGTTTGGACATAACGCCACTGAGTGATGGCAAGGCACATTTCATAGCTGTTGGCCTCTGGACTGACGTTTCTGCATTGATTCTTCGTGTTCCTTCATTGGAAATTGTGACCAAGGAACCAATGAAGGGAGGTATGTTCATCCATCATTCTAGTGTCTAGTTTTTTTACGACTTACTTCAGTAGCAGTAGAAGTGAGCAACAGAAATAATAAACATTCATGGCTGATATTCCTAGAAATTATTCCCCGTTCGATACTCTTGGCCACGTTCGATGACAATTGCTTTCTCATGTGCGCCCTTGGCGATGGGTCATTGTACTACTTTGCCCTGAATCCAATCACTGGGGCTTTGACGGACAACAAAAAAGTAATTTGAAAATCCACTACTTTATATTGCTGACGGATTGGTACACAGTCAATCGTTTGAAATTACAATATCTTGAACAGCTTAGCTCTAAGTCTGAGTCACTCTTGATATGAACAGGTTACACTTGGTACTCAGCCGACGGTACTGAAATTCTTCAAGAGTCAGTCAACTGCAAGTGTATTTGCTTGTTCGGATAGACCAACTGTTATCTACTGGTCGAATCACAAGTTGGTGTTCTCGAATGTGAACTTGCGAGAAGTCTCTCACATGTGTCCATTAAATGCTGGCGCGTTTCCAGAGAGCTTGGCACTTGCCACAGAGTCGTCACTGACAATTGGAACCATTGATGAAATCCAGAAGTTACATATAAGAACAGTTCCGCTTGGCGAAACTCCACGACGAATTGCTTATCAAGAGTCATCTCAGGTATAAGGCTATATGAATTGTGTTATGTTTTCACATATTTAAGGTTTGCATTAAAATTAGAATTGTGCCTTTCTTAGACCTTCGGCGTTGTGACCTTAAGACTCGATGTCATGGACGCCAATGGTTTGCAACCCGTCAGGACAAGCGCCAGCACTCTTACCGCCAGGTTAGTTGGTTTATAGTTTGTTTAGTTCGACATCGACATACCTACATTTACATTATAAAATCTAGTTAACGCTTCCACGTATTTATTTGTGTACTGTGCTACTGTACGGAACGGAAAGTTTCTGAGAATTTCAACCCCAGTTGTCAAACCAAAGAAGTTTGGTGTTCATCTTGTATGAATTTCTAAATCAATCATGATCAATTTCGATTGATGTGGCAGTTTGGTCCGGCCACATGATACGATGAGTAGTGCCTATATTGTTAAGTAGAATGGAATGGGTTTTTTTTTCTAAAAATATCTAGTATTCCAGCACTCGCTTATAACTTTTTAATTTAAATTATATTATATGTGATTTATGTTTCAGTGTTAGTTGCTCTTCTTCTGTGGGAACCTTGATCCGCCCCTCAACCTCGGGAACTTCAAACGCCTCTGTTCCAAGTACACCCCTCGAGTACGGTCAAGATGTTGAGGTTCACAATCTTCTTATTGTGGATCAGCATACTTTTGAGGGTAGGCATAAACATATGGCTCGTGCTAATATCTTGACTTGACTTATTGATTGAATAACTTAATTCTTGGTAATATTGTCCAGTTCTGCACGCTCATCAGTTCATGCAATCGGAGTTTGCAATGAGTATCATTTCCTGTAAATTGGGAGATGATCCTGCTCTTTATTATGTTGTGGGAACTGCCATTGTCGTTCCGGATGAAAGTGAGCCAAAGCAAGGCCGTATTGTAATATTTCAATATGTCGATGGGAAGCTACAGCAGATTGCCGAGAAGGAAATCCGTGGAGCTTGTTACTCTCTGGCCGGATTTAATGGGAAAATTCTGGCTGCAATTAACAGCACGGTAAATTCATAAATCAATATTTAATCGAACGGAACTGCTGTTCCTAATACTGTTTTTATCGAAAACTGTTGTGTAGCTTAACTAAGAAATATTTTATTCATCATTCAGGTGCGCCTATTTGAGTGGACGTCGGAGAAGGAGCTCAGAGTTGAGTGCTCATACTTCAACAACATTCTGTCACTTTATCTCAAATGCAAAGGCGACTTCGTACTGGTTGGCGATTTGATGAGATCCATGACTTTGCTGCAGTACAAGAATATGGAAGGAACATTTGAAGAAGTAGTAAATTGAACTATTCTGCATAAAACTACTTTGTGTATTGGTATATTGCTCAACGTGTTATTTCACCTACTAGATTGCTCGGGACTATAATCCGAATTGGATGACATCGGTGGAAATCTTGGATGACGACACTTTCTTGGGGGCTGATAATGCCTTCAATCTTTTTATTTGTACAAAAGATGGGTAATGTTAAATGTTGAATTCTTACCTACAGACATGTTATTGCTCTTTCCAAGAAACAGTTCGCCTGTAGTTAATTTACATTTCATCTGAGTTTTTGGTTAAAATAATCCTCGTGGAGACACGGCTAATTTTGTATGTTAACGGTAAACCCTAAGTATCGAATTTGTCTTAGTTTGGGTTATGTGAACAAATTAGTTTGAAGAGCCCTAGTAGTTCATCTTCATTTTTTTTAAACTTGAACAACGAGTTAGTAGAATCGTTGAGAATAAGTACTAAACGCGTGGGGGTGTTTTATTTGTAGGGGTGCCGCCACTGATGAAGAGAGGTGTCAAATGCAGGATTCAGGAAGAATTTTTATTGGTGATATGATTAACACGATTCGGCATGGATCATTGGTGCGTCAGCATTTGGGGGATACAAGCGCACAAACGTCTGGAAGTCTTCTTTTCGGAACAGTGTGCGGCGCCGTGGGTAAGTGATATGGACATGTGCTATAATGTGGACAGCACCGGACGGACACATACATATTTACAAACCAGTATCCACCTCGGAATATGCCCAGTGTTTCCTTATGGACAGTCACCACGTATCTCTTCTTTTTACGAATTTACTCGCGAAGGGTTACATTCATTCTCGTCAAGTTGGCTCAGCCAAAATTGACTAGTAAAATAATTATCTATTCGCCCTTGCGGATCATCTGGTTACGTTTATGGAAAATTACAGCGTTCATGCAGGACTGCCTGCCGACTAGATTAGGAGCGCAATTGACTGTTACATTGTTAAAATACTATGTTATCGTTGGTTGAATTTACTTTGCAGGTCTGGTGACACAAATACCAAATGATTTTTACGAATTTCTACTGGAATTGCAAGAAAAGTTATCCAAAGTGATCAAGCCGGTTGGAAAAATTGAGCACGCATATTGGAGAAGCTTTTACAATGATAGAAAGCAGGAGCCCTGTGAAGGATTTATTGATGGCGACTTGATCGAAAGTTTTCTGGACTTACCTCGTGAACAAATGCGGCAAGTAGCCGCTGGGATGCAGGTGAAGCGCATTAAATTAATTTATTTCTTTAGATTTACAAGATCTAAAACCTGTATTTATGTTATTAATTCCTGATATTCTCCCCTCTAAGAGAATGGTGCTAATGTAAGGATTAGAGCCCGAAGTCGCTCATTGAGTTAAATAAACGACCACAGCGGGCAATGGTCTTTTGGAAACGACCAGAGCCCGAAGTTATTCGTTTCTTCTGGCTTTGACCGTGCACAGCCCGCACTGGTTGTTTATAAATTACCAGAACTCCAAAAACGGAGGGTTTCATACTGGTTTCGAGCTCTCTGGCCTAAGTAAATAACGACAACGCGCAATGGTAAACATGAACATGCTAGAGCCGGAAATACATTACTTGACTTTTCGAATTTAGGGATTACACAAGATTGAGAATAATAGAAAAATGGTTTCAAAGCTTCAATTAACCTAGTACAAAGTCTGAAACCGAAAAAACAGAAATAATTGGTCTGGTGATTATATCGTTTCAAATATTTTACTTTCCACGTGGATTAGTTTTCGTAATCAAGAAGTCCTTTGTTTCGCTCAGTGAGCGATTTCGGGCTCTGGTCCTAACAATTATAAATATACGTAGAAAAAACTGTCATGTTTAGTTTGGCACTTCTGCCACTCGAAAAAGGGGAACTCATATAGCGTGCGATTCCCTTGTATTACCACCATTAACCTATATCCCTTTTCGGTTACGTAGGTCCAATGTTGCGACCCCAGGATCGCACGCTATACATCCGAATGAGTTTTGTTAATTTTGTCTCCTTCGACTTTACCTCCCTTTCCGTGTTAACACCGTTTCGTGACGTGACGTGACTATAACAAAATCAAAATTGGGTTTGTTTCCAGGTTGATGGAGGTTCTGGTGTTAAACAAGCAGCAACTGTCGACGATATTGTCAAGATCTGCGAAGATTTGACCAGAATTCATTAGGTTTTGTTTTGTACTATGTCTATGTGTTTGAAACTATCTCATTGGTTAATATTTATACACCTATCCAAATTATCTGTAGACTTCTCTTCCTCTTATTTAATACCTACCTATGTTCGCAGTTCAAGAAGTTACTATTTACAAATAAAGTTGTCCATGTAATTGTAAGTTGTAGTTGTTCTCTGGCTAAATTATTCGACGAGGAAGAATTGTCTCGGAGTCATGAGCTGCATCTGCATTTATTTCCTCAAAACTTACACCGGCGACGTCCATAATAAGTAAAACACTCATGAAAGTGCATAATTCGGCATCGAGGTGGTTCGTGTCCGTGTGATTTTTTTGTTTTGAGGAATTTCAAATTTTTTGAAGTTTAAATGCCGCGCACCAGTACACAGTAGACGAAGTATAATAGTACGAAAGGGAGAGGGACCGTTGAAATTCGAGATTTTTTCACAGACACAATATTTTGCTTGTTGCTTGTCTAATAAGATTTAAATCTTTTCAATATCAGTCATCTATCGTGACAGTTAGCCAGTTGATTCATCACTCTTCCATCGCATGCATCAGTATCAGTGTATCAGTGACTGATAGCTCATGTTTTGCTAATATTTAATTCATTTTGTAATTACACACGCGTTACGTATGTATGAAGTGTAGATTGAAAGTATTTATTATGAAGTTCAAAGTTGGAATTTGGATTGTGGCTGTTAATCAACTCACTCCATATAAAAAAGATCGCGACAACATTATCTGTCATCGTCATCACCTGTTATGTAACCTGCATTTTTAGCCGAATTGCCGATGAATGAAATGAACCCCTCCGGTAATTGTTTATTTACACTATCAACTATTGACTATATTTCAGCTTCTATGTATTTATTTAACAAGAACAAGTGATGGAGTCAATTATAACAGTGCTGCAAAGCAAACAGCAATTACAAGGCAGAAGATAAGGCATAGCAAGGACGGGAATTGAAAATATGCCCTATCGCTGTCCACCCACCGAAATCATTTGTCCTTAGGAATTTGTCTAAAAACAAGTATACCATAACGATAAATGAATCCGCACCGACAACAGAAGAATATGAGTAAACTGCTATAACCGTTGACCTTGACCGTCGGTCTTATTCGCGTTCTGAAAATTCTACCTCGCGCTGCGCTTCAATGATGGGCGGTGGAATAGCAGTGAACATGGAATGGAATGGATTAAAATTCCTCCGGGCAGGAGGAATCTATCATCGGTCACGGTTAACATAAAGGTATCCTTCTTCACAGGCACTGAATCGAAGGGCTGTTCTCCTGGCTCAACCGTGGAACCCAAAAAGTCTGCTCGTTTGGCAGAAAAAAGAAAATTGCGAGAAGAAGCTGGAACACCAGTTTCGGAAGATGATTACTACTTTACTCCGTTCACGAAATCCGCCAATGTGTCAAGCAAAGCTGGAGGTGGGTCAATTCGTCAGTCCACGCCGTCTCCGAGTCCTAAAGAAAAAGCAGGGCGTTCATCTTCACCATTTACAACTATCCCCAGCTTAAAGAGTTCATCTCCAGTTCCTGTCACCGCTCCAAGAAGTCCGGTCACATGTTCAACATCATATTTTAAATCACTTTCAACATTAAAAAGCCCTTCGAAGCAGGGAACTGTGCAAGGGCAAAGTATTTCATCAAGCAGTTTTGTATCCAAATCCTCGATCCCATCCTATCAAGCCGAGACGGTTGGCCTGCGGCCGATTATAGAAACGAAAGATTGTAAATCCCCAATCAAGAAACCAATCGAGGAGCTGAGTTCAGTCTTCACTGACATCATGAAATACCATACTAGTAGTAGCTCCGCTGAAGAGAAATGGCTTGATACGCTAGAATTAGGGCAGGACGTCTGTGACACGGAGGATGAACTGAAGAAGGACAAGATTCCTAGATTTATTAATGCAAGACAGAAAGACATAATATTGGAAAAGAAGGACAGGGATCTCGTTGATTATTTTAATGGTGGTGGGCTGGAGCGGGCTGTCGAAATCGTGGGAACGCCAGCGGCGGACACCGTGGAGATGAATGATTCACGAGCTCAGAAATCTGAGAAGCGCCGATTGCAAGCGAAAAAACAGAAAGAAAAGGAAAAGGTGAGAGTCTACAGTAAGAGTAAGTACATACAAGAAACGCTTTGGGAAATAAAATGATGCAAATTAGCATTGACACTTTAGCTTACATTCAAATGAATTTAAAGCAGCTTACACAAACGACCATCAGGATACATGATTGATTCCAACAGTAATCATCTTGATTACTCATGCTCATAACCAAATACAACACAAGGTGTGCTCCAGAACATTAAAAAGTAAACCCTCTGGAGGGGCGGGTTATGTTTTATATTATGTAGGTGGAATTTTACGTTAGACCTTTAATTCAGGGTTACGTAGGTCGAAGTTACGAAATTTATTTCCGGCCCGTTCAGAGTTATACATACGTAAAGTGCAGAGTTATTTTTCTTCTTAATATTTTCTACATAGTTCTAGACTATTGTGTTAGATTATTACTATCTTAGTATGTACCTACAGTAAAGTGATCCAAGATCCATCGCGACAGGTTGTTACTTAAGATTCACTAATAAACTTAATAATCTATTACAGGATGAAACAATAGACAGGATTTTGAAACTGAAGAAGCAACACATTAAACCAGCAAACCCTTGTCCTACAAAGCCTAGAAAGGAGGACGTGGATCTCAAGATTGTTTATATCAATCGGCTGGACAGAATCACAATAACATTTCCTCCTGGATTGGAATATCCGCTCAGAAAAACCACTGTCGTTCCAGTGTGAGTTACCTTTGGTAGTCTTTTCTTTAGCTCTAGATTTACGTTACGTGAACCAGATGTAAAGAATATTCGTTGTTTTTAAATATTTTAGACCTCCTGCACCGATTCGATGCGGAGTAATGGGATGTACAAATCTGAAGAAATATGCGTGTTCAAAAACAAAAGTACCACTATGTAGTCTAGCTTGTTATAAAACGAATCTAGAAGAATCAATTCAACAGGAAATCAGACTTGAAACAAGTAAAGGTTATCTACGCACTTAAACGATAGCAGAATTTTTAATTTGAAATCTGTTTCATTTTCTTGTTCCATTAAGATGACGATTGGACCGACCAGAGACTAGCCAAATCTTACATGCAGATATCTTATTTGAGGTTGTGTTCGCTTTGACGCTCGCGTGCGCATTCAGTGACCGGTGACAGGTGTTAAGTCAGGTTACCAGTTAGTAACCTTTGGTCAGGATTAGGATATCGCTTTGCCGTATGATGATCTCTGAACATTATCCAACACAACTCAAGTTACCAGGAGATGATATACAGTACGCGACAATGCTACCGAAATGTTCAAATAAACAGTTCTACTTTATTAGACATAGTATATTTAGCACCTTTTTATTGAAACACTCACTTCATAAAACAATTAGTAAAACAGACAGGATTTCATTTACGAAATGGACAATTGGATACTTACGCAATACCACCACAGCACTGATCTGTCTTACGATATTGGTAGTCCATGATTTCAAAAATATTCACAAATAAATAAATACATTTCCTTACTAGTTGCCGATTAAAATCATCTCGTTCTAATAAAGTAAGTAATTGAGTTCGATGAATCTGATCGACGTTGTTGATAATAAATAATTATCGCTTATATGGTTGAATCCACTTAAATGTCTTTGAATCTTAGAAGTATAATTTATATTGCACTGATTTCAACTTTCCTATTCAATTATGAAATATTAAATGTATAAGGCACATTGCTATAGTTACACTTATATTTGTAGTATAGAGAGACATTATGGAACAGATAGAATGTGAATACCTTGCAATTTGCTACAATAGATACAAACAATGGAATGTTTTTTTGATTTCACCTATTTTACAGCATCAAAGCTTTCTTAGCAGTAGAAATAAGTACGATTAATCAGACCAGTCACTCTATCACAAGGGACTTCAATGTAGATTTCAGTGCATTTATGAAGTACGCGAGGTTTAGTACCTCGACTTCAATTTCTTCCATGCCCATTGGTGGTATGTATTTCCATGATCACAGTCTCGAAGAATTAGTTGGTTTGAAGTAGGATGTACGACCAGGCACTTGTCCATTGGTTTGTGCTTCAACGTCATCGAATCCTGTAATGAAATGATATAAAGACTCAAGAGTCTGTATTGTACTTAAGTGGCTATTTGTGTTGCGGGATAATTTAATACCTCATCATACAACCAAGGACCATCAACTTTTCCCAAGGGACAAAAGATTAATTTGACCGAGCTCTTGTCTGCCTCAACACATCTCTCCCCAATGCCAATTTGACCTTCAGCATTCAAACGCACCAGCTATAAGTGAAGAGGAATCAATTAGAATGAGTTCTTCTGTAAACTATCGGCTCCGAACTCGCAAATACAAGCGGGGTTTTCTGCCATAACATAACACCGTCGCTATACAATAGAGGTATGATTCTATTATATAACAGAATCATACCTCTATGGTCGCTACTGTCATGTTTCAGACAAAATCCATTGCTTATACCTATACCTTATACAAGCTCATTGCACATGCTCACACCGATATTGATATTGTTTGGTACTGATGTACTATGTTTATAAAACAATATCTTGTATTCCTTAATTCCAAAAATTAAAATTAGGGTTCGGAAAAATGTCTTTGGCCGATTTTCTTAAACGCGTGTAGCGCGTAGGGGCATTTGGAAAAATGTAATCTAATTAAGCACGAATAAAGGGACCTCCGACTTCTGTGATCCGCCTCTTTTCGTTTCGGAATTTGAGAATTCAGAGGATGTGCATGAGTCATAAATATATGTGGCAGATCACATTCAAAAAAGCGTGCCTGACTCTTGCGGTACTTATAGACCTGATTATTTCCAAATCCATGGCAGCCTGATATTCCCATCTTCGTTGGTGCAGGTCTACCAAGGGTATCCAGACACGACATGCTTCCTTTGTTTTTTAATTCTCCCCAATAGAGGTTGGGTGGAAGCTCTGGATATTTCTTCAACATATCTGGCGCTACAGTATCCATGAACCACTGGAAGCTCTTGCACTTGAGTCGTTCCTTGATTTCGAGTTGCTTGGAAATATCACCGTGGTCCAAAAATCGGGCCAGTGGCTCCCGAGTGTAAAAATATTCTTTGTATTTGTCGTCAAACCATACTTCTATTACTCGCTTATAGTTCTGAAAATAAACAACAATGAGCACTGTTAGCTCGAAGGTCAACAGCCAGCTCTGATTAAAGCTAGCATTTGAGAGAGCTAAAAAATAACATATAACTTTATTCAGATAATTTTACTCTAAAGTAAAGATGATATATAAACTAAAATAAAATGTCACAAAGTCTCAGCTGAAGAGTCAGTTCTATGCACTATACACTATACATACATAGTACGTATTGTACTCCACGCACTGCATTTCTTTTTTGTGGAAAAAAAATGCATATGAGTGAAATGGGTAATTATACTTACGATTGTGATAAGTGGTCCTTTGCTCTTTTCAGCTAATTTACCAAAATTGTAAGGCATAAACCCACGGTAGACGTGTCCAACTCGACTGCAAGGAACCCATTCGATGGACCCACCTGTGAAATCGAATTTGTATATTTCAGGCGACTAGTTTTCGGGATATCCCTAGGGATAGGGATTCAAGAATACTGATTTGTAACGCGTTAAAGGTTGCAACAGTCCGTATAATTTATTCTGAAATACGAAAAACTAATGTCTCCCAACAATCGCAACAAAAAATAACTATACCGCGATACGAATGTGTACAAAATATCAGGACGAAACTCATACGCGGAAAATTATGACTGAATTTTCTGTACGATAACTTTTGACTGGAATATGTCACAGGTCACACCGTGGTAACAGACGGATGTCAGTACTAAGCTTGAGGCGTAGCACGTAGCACCACTACAATGCACCAAATTATACTTTAAATATTTAGGCTTAAACTGTAAAATATTCTCAATTACCGCATTGCCATATCTTGAATGAAAGTTCGAAATTTTCTCCTCCCCAGACTAGGAGGCCATCATCATAAGCTCCTAGTTCCAAGAAGTAACTTCGATCAATTGCAAAGAGCCCACCAGCATGAGAAGGTGACTTGTACGGCTCAGATTTATGGGGTCTCGCAGCATCCATATCAGCAGGAATTTCAGTCTCTTTGTAATACATTCCCCACTCAAAGATGCCACGGAAGAGGGTTCCAGGTGAGTAGACTGGCCGATATTGAAAGGTTTGATGATCAACACCGTCAATGAAAGGTACAGTCATCACGGTCCGATCTCTATAAATCGGAGCCAGTAGCGGAGGTAGCCAATTTCTGTTCACTTCACAGTGGGCATCAAGGAAGACGACAACATCCCCACGAGACTCTTGGGCTCCGGTTGTTCTAGTTCGGATCAGTCCAGCTCTCTCAGGATTTCGAATAAGCCGTACTTTACCGTGGAACTGTTTGATATACTCATCGAGCTGCTCCTTTAGATTTTCTAGAAACAAGACGTGGATTTAGTTTTAGCTCGCTATGTTTATGGATACGGAGCTTACAACTAAATGTCCCCTGGTTTAATCGATTGCTTAACGAAGGTATGGTAGCCCCAAGGCTTTTCGGAAAGTTAACTTAAATAAAGTCGACAGCAAATATTTACCACACTCACCCTTGTCACTAAAGTCGTCCACTAAGAGGATCTCTTCCAGCAGTTCCGGTGGAGTACGCTTGAGGATAGTATGGACGTTTCTCATCAGGGTTGACCATCCTTCATTATGAAAAACTATAACCACACTAGCCTTCAGTCCCATCTTCTCAGGATAATTCCAATACTTGCACCTAAAACATATGAGATGAGAACAATAGCACTGTCATTGTACCTTATAATGCGTGTTATAGAAACTATATTGGCATTGATTGATATTTTATGGGTGGCATTTTTCGATGCCACGAAAAAATAGAATATGCCATAAAAAAGAAGACTTTTGCAATAGGAAATGGAAT
>JAQFYT010001493.1:0-16241 GCA_034694925.1 Ceratophysella denticulata
GGGTTACATGTCGTTTCGCCTTGTTTTTTTCGCCCCCGGTCTTTTCACTTCGGTCTTTTCACCTCGGTCTTTTCACCTCGCGGTGTTTTCGCCTCGGGGTTTTTCGCCTTTTGACTGGTTCACCTTGTAAATATCCTTGCCTTGTCAAAAGTCACAAGGCGAAAGGACCCGAGGCGAAAACACAGCGAGGTGAAAAGACCGGGGGCGAAAAAAACAAGGCGAAACGACCGGACACGGGCCGCTGCTAGTTCACGTTCATTACTCATTTGTCAGTTGAACTCCCAGCAACAAGTGCAAGTGCTGTCTGTCGGTCCGCACATCTCTGGGCTGTGATTGTTGGCGTGTAACCGATCAAAATTTACGTATTTTAAAACATACATTTTCTTCTTCACCATATAAAAATAACATGTATTCCTTCCAGCCATGAGGTAAGCAGAGAAGCCCAAATCGGGAAAAAACTTGGAGGGAACAGGAATACTTTTTATCCTTTGACAACACTTCGGTGTGAGAAATCCATTTGGAAGATTAAATTCAGCATCCAGCGGTATTGATTTCTGAACTACGCGTAGCGTGGGTCAAATCTGTCAAAGGGTGAAGGGAAATAGACTCCATTCTGTGCATATACTAAAGTAAAGTAGACTTCAAAGCGTGCCTCGGAAGCAAATCTCAAAGAAACATTCATGCATGACATTTCAAACAGTTTTGTATCTTTGTTTACCTACTCCTTATTCCTTATTGTTAGTTCAAAGTTGCTCGGTAACATGAGGCAAACTTTGGACGACGACGGTATTGGGCGAAAATGAAGTCAAGTTGGAAGTTTGCTGTTAATGATGCAATTTATGCCACCCGGCGTCAAGAGTCGTCTAAACGTGTTAGTTGGTCTTCGTTCGCATAAAGTTTTTGTGCAAGCAACTAATGTATAAGTATCTATGTATATGGTAACAACTGCGCGCAGTTGAGCGCGTTATTTTTTGATGATGGCCCTGGTCGAAGTTTTACTATAGATATTACAAGTTCATATTGAATAGGAAACACTGAACTGAATTCGGAATAATTTGTAGGTATTCCAGAAAATATTGGATATTTGAAGTAATTTTGTAGGATGAGATTTATCATGAATCAAGAGCCTGTTACAAAATGCTTGGAGGAGAGTTGGTGTTCCCTAGGGACAGGATGAGACAAAACAGAATAGGATGTAGAAAGAAGCTCGGTAAGAGGCGATGAAGTGGTGTGTTGTGTGAGAGGTTAGATGGAGGAAAGCAGGCGGGATGAGGCTGTAATAAATCAAGAGTGACCTGTATACGAGATCGTGACCTGTGCTTTGGGATCCCATTGATCATTCACTACCAAACATCCTAGTTCTTCTGTCACCAGACAAAAACCGTCTTCGCACTCACACTTATTTCTTACGGCTCATCTCCTATTCAACTTACATACTCAGCGAATACATAACAGGTTAGTATTAAGTAGGTACCTATGGAATTTATTGTGATGTTTATGTAGCTATATAGTATTTCATAAATACCTAGTTTGCAATGAGAAAAAAATAGAATCTGCAATGAAAAGGCAGACTTTTGCAATAAGTCTGCATGACAGTAAATTTGATTTTAGTCAGATTAGGTTAGGTAATAACGTTGGCGGACGAGATTGATCCGTTCTACAGGTTAGGTTAGGTTTTTGAAATACCCAAATGACCAACAACTTACCTAACATTTGGAATTATAGACCAATTTTCCTTTTTGCAGCATTTCATATCTTATTGCAAAAGTCTTCTTTTTCATTGCAGATTATATTTTTTCATTTTATCGAAAAATGCCACCCGTTTGCAATAAATATTTTTGGATTTGGGTTTATTGCGCTGAACCTACTTAAACATCATACGGTGAGCGGTGATTTGGTTTGTTTTAACTTTGATTCAATTTTCATTTCATTGAAACAATTTACATATATGCCGGTTTCTACTTATTCCGCGCTAGAGTGCCAAGGGTAATGTGTGATATCCAAGAAATCCGCGTTGTTGTTACTAGTCTGAATCTGTATCCTCAGACAGGAGAACCGGAGCGTCGTTTGTCTCTCCACCGAAAAAAGCAATACCGCGGAGGACGGAGTTAATTAGAATGGATACATTGATGTATTTGGCATTAATTCTGGTTCAGTGGAGCGATTCTGAGTCCGAGACACCCAGCGTGGGTTTTGATGCTTCTCCAATTTTCGGGTTCGAGGAGAAGAGGATGAATGGATGAATCAGCTCATCCCGACGTGGTCCATGAATCGAGGGGTTGTTCGTTCTCTTCTCACTTGGCTCACATGTGTGTCCTGTGTAGCATTCTGGCAGAAGAGCTGGAAAAAGAGCCCTTCCCGATCGGATTCAGATGTGTGTCTGTGCAGAAGAGGAAACAACGGGAAGAGCGAGAGATTGGGTCAGGGATCACAGGGCTTGACTCATACATCATGCACTTGTGTCACTGGAGAGGATTCACTACTCCCTTCACGCCGGGTCTGGGTTTGAGGAGCTGTGTACATATGCCACTCTCCGGGACAGCCTCAGCCTCTGATGAAGGGGACTGATAGGACTCGGCTCGGATTTAGGCACCAACGACAGTCATTGTCAAATACAGAATGAATTCAGTCTCATCCCCCGCACACATTGAGCATTCCCATGCAGCTCTCAGCAGCAACTCCGAGCCTCGTATACGCTCCTGGGAATACGTAATACGATCATTCATTCAGGAAGGAAGTGTCTACTAATCTTACTCAACATTTTTAGAAAACCAATCTATTTTAAATATGTAACGGAGTATACGTTGAATTCAAATTCATTAGAGTTTATAGGCATAAACAGTTAAGTATTGCAGGCGTGTAAAAAATTGGTTTTTTTATGTTTTTAATTCAAGCTTATAGACGGTACGCCGTGGCGTAACGTGTAATACGAGGAGTTTGTATATGCAGTAGTCCGCGTAGACAATGAAAACCTGTCGGAGAAAATGATAGGGTTTCAAATAAGGAGGCAGGGATAAGAAAATTGAGAAAAAAGTGGGAGACGTCAATGATCAAGACCTCCAACTTGGTTCTTTATACTTTCATCAGACTGAATAATATCCTCGAAGAAGGGTCGGAGAAGAGAAAAACCAATTATAAAGCTCATGCTGTATCCGGAATGACCACTAATTACACCTTTGCATATGTATGAGCTCCGTTTTCTCCTATGTAGTATTACCTAAGTTACCAGTTCTCCGCCTCATTTTCTGATGAATAATTCTTATAGCATAGCCGCACACCACTCTGTATTACTTTAGGTCCGAGTAGTTCTTTGGGTTTCCCACATGTGTCGGCTCACCCTGACCTGTCACCCTATTTCATTTTCCCTTGTAGCAACCGAATCAACATTCGACCACCTCCACAAGAGCTCCGACGAACTCCGCTCCGCTTCGTCTCACTCAAGAACATAAAGAATTACCCTAACATCCAACTGACAAGGTAGTCTGAGCTCGTCTTCGCACTAAATTGCAGCTGTTTCTTGGATGAAGATTGGAGGAAAACTTCTCTTTCATATTTGATATGTCAGTAATTAGTTTTTATTCGTAATTGATATTTGAGTTCATCCAGTTTGAAGAGTAAGTACATTCTTTTCTTACATATAAGCTCTCCTGCCTCTCTCGCATCAGAAGCAGTGTTTTCCAGTAACAGTTTAAAGTATGTACCAGCGTTTAGGTGTAGGTATGTACAATTACAAAAAGTAGTATGTATATTGAGGAACATTTTGTGTTTTTTTTACTCGTAATAGTAGTGACTTAGGAATCTTCTGTATTTCCACCAGCATTTGGACCCACTCCGCACTGAAGCCGTCCCTTGCTGCCGGAGAGCTGCGGGGTTTATGTGGGAGAAAGGTAGGGTTGGTGATTGTGGTGGTGCTGGGCGGAGACGGGCAGGGACCACGAGGGCCGGGTAGCGGAAGTGACCAGAGCTGGCTCGTGGAATGCGTAGTAGGGGAAGGGCGGATTGGGAAATATGGACTGGGCTGAGGAGATCAGAGCCACACCTGGGTACTTGAGCTCTGGAAAAGAAAGAACAAAAGAAAAATAATTAGTCGGATAAATAGCTTGGCGTAGTGGGCATTTAGGAAATGGGCTGAGGCTTCCCAGCCAGTTGAGAGATATTGTCAAGATGAGTCTTAAATCATGTTCAGAAGGGGTGCAGGTCGAATAATGTGGTCTGAGGCTGGCTGGCTGGAGAGCGAGCACAAGGCTCATCCATATATTCATAGAGAGGAACCCTACAGGGTTCAAGTAATTCCTTAATACAACAAACCCGGCAGGAGGGTTCAGTTCACTCGGCCTTTCCATTTCCACCAACTAAACTCTTCAACTGGTCTGCCAAGTCCTGCCTGACTACTCCTCTCTCAATAACTTGAACTCACGGACGTGCCCATAAACAATTCAACAATGTATCTCAGCCAAGTCTTTTTCTTTTCCACTGCCTACTCAAATACTTTCTGGTAATTGCTTTCTTACCACAAACATTCCTATACCTCATCCATATTATTCCCTTCAATTCAGGCGGAAATCTCTTTCAGTGGTATTGATACCTTGTACAAATACGCTGAGACGGCATTGTACCAAATTATAAGGTGTACTCTGCAAAATCACCGCTTCAGTGTTCGCCGCCGTTTCAATAAACTCGACTGTCCACAGCCTAAAGGGCCCAAGTCCATAATGACCAGGTGACCAGCCCGGTATAATTCCCCGGAATACTGATCGTTTCTCATCCGAGCGGGGTCTGATTGAGAGAGGTTCCATGATCACCGGGAGATCAATTGTAACAAAACGGGGTCGTTTGAGTTAAAGACCCTTCTACGTGCTGGAATTGTTTGAGTACACTACTGGGAATACCGAAAGTGTGCTGAGCCCATTTCCTCCCTGAGTTTAGATGAGAGAGGAGTGGGCTTGATAGTGATTGGAACCGGACTTTCTCTCTGCTTGTTAGCTCTGAGCTCTGAGATCTGAGGCCGGGGATTGGGATGCGGAGGTGAGTGGTGGGACTAACCTGGTTTATTGCTCGTGTTGTGCGGGGCCTCGGTCACGCCGTGTTCCATGTGCTGGAGCAAGGGTGGGTCGTTGGATGAGCGTCTTCGAGCAAGCTTGGTCCAGAGGAGGAGGGCGAGGGCGAGGGCTCCGAAGACAAGGAGGGCAGCGGAAAGGGCTACGAGGAGAGTCCCATTAAGGACTTGGGTGAGGGATTTATGGGCAGCCAACTTGCTCAGCGCCAAGGGTTGTTCCAGCGGGAATCCCGCCTCACTCGTGTCCACGGCCACTGGGAAACTTTTCTTATGTAAACTCGACGTCTCTTCTCCAAATAATTCAACCTAGAAAGAGAGAAACAGAGTTCTGAGTCCATTTCACCAACTACATACACCCAACCTACTCTTCCCATTCAACGCCCGGCCCAACAACCCGACTCGACTTTCTCCCCAGCCTCCACCCATGAATCTTCGGCCCCGTCAACACAACACCCATACACCCTACCATATGCAAGAACAGCTATGTAAATACCCCCGCTTTCTTAACTCTCTACAATTTATGGAGATTCTCAGAAAAGCTAGCAAATTGAATTCAACCCATGTACTTCTACGCACGGCTTCGCTCCTACCAAACTTTCCAGCAATAACTCGTGCAATGAAAAAGTTCCCGTCGAGTCACGTATTTTGTATCAGGAAATATTAGGGTATGTCCGGAAGCGGAAGACGTTCATTCCTCATCCCCAGCATAGCGTTGTGAAACTGACCTGGATATGGTAGACGGTGTCGGGCCAAAGACTGAGGGACACCGTAGTGGAATCTGTGACCAAGTGACCCTTGAGACCTCCTCCGTCTAGCTCCCACGTAATCAAGTAGTCTTTGGCACCAGGCAGGTGGTTCCACGTTAGTTCGGCTATAACCAGGAACTTTTGGTGGATCAAGGAAAGCTTCCGGAGGTCCCAATCATGGGACATGAGTGCTTTCTCCTGGCTGAGCTCAGTAGTGGTGGTTAAACTTTCGCCCGTGGACAGGAAAGTAGTTGATTGAAGCGGAGTTTGGCTTTCCTTCCGAACCGCCACTTCCTCCGTGCCTACCACTGGTCCGGGTTGGGGGTAGTAGATCGTCACTAAGCCTTTCGGACTGGCCACCAATACACAGACTGCTTGCAATTTACTGCTCTTGGTGGAACTGAGACCTCGAGGAATGTCAACTTCCGACAGCGTGGTCTATAATCAATACAGGCACAGTACATATGAGAACATATCCGTGGTTAAACTTGGGCCTTGTCTCTTCTGAGCTCCGAGACTGGAGAAAGACGGGATCTCAGCAGGATAGAGCCCACATGTCTTCATTAGTGTAACAAGGAAAAATAGAAAGAATGAGCAAACCTGTGTGATCTGTCTCCATTTGTGGTCAGGGTATTGCTGTATGACGACGTAGACGAGGGGTTCTGGGCTCAAGGCGAGATCAGGCTGATTGGGTCTTTGTGGCCATTGGATCTTTCCGTCCGAAAACTTGAGTACGTTTTGGCGGCTAGCGGGAACGACGGGATGAGCTGAGACGGGTCCAGATCTCGCGCTTTGCTCTTCATAGAAAGCACAAGCGACTTGGCATCCTGACAACTGGAAGGATTTAATAGTGTCACTTTTAGAGACCCAGCACTGAGTTGAGAAGACGAGAGATGGGATAGACTGACTACTGGCGGAAATGAGGAGTTGAGGACTTG
This sequence comes from Ceratophysella denticulata, assembly GCA_034694925.1. Classification (NCBI taxonomy): domain Eukaryota; kingdom Metazoa; phylum Arthropoda; class Collembola; order Poduromorpha; family Hypogastruridae; genus Ceratophysella; species Ceratophysella denticulata. The sequence goes on from JAQFYT010001493.1 coordinate 6,741, forward strand.
TTCTCGTAAAGGAGTGTTAGGAGTGCTCGTAATGGCACACCTCGGGAGGAGGAAATTAAGAGAAGGCAGGAACTGAGGGTCGGGAAATGGTCAGGACCTTACAAGAGCAACCTCCAAGTGTCTCCGCTGGAATTGTCTCATAAAGAATCTGTGGCATATTAAAGTGTCACCAAACTCCATTATCAGCCTTGAAATATGAGGAAGAAAGGAAGGATAGGGTTGGGTGGGATGGTGCTGCGGTTCCAGAGATACCTATCTCCCGACTACACACATTCCCCGAGATAGGGAAGAGCAGCTAGCTCCGTTGCGTTACTTACACAGACACGCGGATGCAAACACATGGACTCGCTTTTGGAGACACCAACTTTGGCAGCTCCACTCTTCCAAGTCGACTCCAACAACTCACAGCTCTTCCAGCACTGAAAATAGAAGAAAACAAAAGTTAGGAACAGATTGCAAGACAAGACACCGAACAGGAATATATATTTCAAAGAAAAACATGCTGAAAACCACAGAGATGATACGAGAACATGATATGAAAATATGGATTTCCCTCATCCCTATATTCCAGACAATTTGGCAGGAGCATTTCCTTTCCATTACCTCTTCCGATAGGTATTGCATATTTAATGTATTTCATGTATCAGATAATTTCGTATGGTTAACTCTTGACAGGATTCTTACATCAAAACACCGCTCGCTTTCAGGAGTAAGACACTAAATATTTTCATTGACGTGCTGCATTTCGTGTTTTAAAGATGGATTGAAAACATACTACACCCTCGTTAGGTTTACTGTACGGAGAAGAAACGGGTTATTCACAATTTAAAGTTAAGTTAGAGTCACATCCATTCTGTCGGCCTTCTTGGACAGCTATTGCTGAATTGAATGTGTCATTAAGGAGAACCGGCTCCCAGAGCTAAGGAGTTAGGGTGCAGGGGACGAGTACAAGAACATATGCAGCTGATAGTTGGTAATAATTGTAATCGGCTGCTAAATAACTCCGCCTAAGTATTCCTTAATGAATTGAATTAGGGGTTCCTAAGTACATTGTTGTGTTTGCTCAATAAGAGTGGTAATAGGAAAAAGAAGTCAAACAACTTGAAGATAAGACAAGAATCCCGGAAAGAGCAGGGAACTCCTTCAGTAGTACCTCTGCAATTCCCTCCAAGCGAAGCCGACAAGGTGTTCAGATAAGGCGTACAATCAAAGGCCATAAAACGCTTCAATTTGAAATGGAGCGGGATTCCAAACGGTAGTTGGTCCGAGATAAGGTGTAGTAGGTAGTCCATGATTAACATTTCTACTCTACGTGGAATGCTGGAAATGAGGGAATAAAGTGAGTCGAAATTGAGGGATGATAGGGTGATGAATGTTTTGGCGGAGTGAGTGGTGCATATCACACTCGGAAGTGAACAGGGTGAACTAAAGCAGGAAGGCTGTGTGTGGGAAGAATAGGAGTCGAAGTGATTCAATTAGGATGAGATTACACTTCTGTCTCAATTTGATTACTCCCGTCTATGCGGCTCATTAAGACGAGGAGGGATAGGAAGCCCTGGCAGTCAGTGAGTCTCTGCCAATATGGAACTCTGCATATCAGTTCCCAATTCCAGGAGAGGAATCAGAGCAGTGCCTGTCTCTACACATTTTCTGAATTCCCACCATTTCCAGGCCAGAATAGGTTCAATCAACATGTCTCTGAACCCCACAGCCCAGTGGAGAGAAAGCGACGTCGAGACGAGAGAGAAAGTAGTTTTATACTCAACGAAAACGAACACTCGGTATGCATACAATACAGGCCCAGTCAATGCCCATGGCTTCTTTTCCTCCTCCGCTTAATTGACTTCCACTGGGAAAGCCAAAACCCAGCTAGTGTTAATTAACACGCTTAATTGAAGATTGCTTGAAGCCAAAGTGCCGTATGCAGAACTACATCATATGTATGGAATGGTTCCTTCAGTAGCGTGTCCGCCCAAAAGGGCCACACTGCCAAAAGGGCCAAGCACCATAAGGGCCACGTACCATAAATGCCACATACCATAAGGGCCACACTACCAAAAGGGCCACATGAAGATGAGTAATTTTATTGGCCCACAACAGTCAATGAGTGGGTCTAATTAGATTTTGGTACTGTGGCCTTTCCGGTACTAACTCTCGACACTCCAGACGAAGTACTAATACTTAGATTTTTTAGTCAATACCAAAAACGTAAAATAAAATAAGCGTGAAGAATAAATGTAGAATATTACTCATAATTTAAATCCTTAATTACTTGTGGCCATTATTTTTAGTTTCATTTATTCAAAATAGAGATTTTGTGGAGTACTGTAGCTATTCTGGTATAATGAATGGACCACACAAGTTGGTAGAGGTGGACGGACAGGAGTTGTGTGATTAGATGCGGTGGGGTGGGAGCTGTAGCTAGAGTTCTGGAACATCTCCTGTCAAGATTATGAGAACCAAGACCAATTGCCGCTCATCCCCGCACCACTCCAGCTTCTTCAGATGCTCTAATAAACTGCCCTCTGTCTCAACAAATTACACAGAACAGAACAGACCTTGGCTCTCGCTGTTTGCTTCAGTCAGCTCATGCCGTCAGACAAACTGAAGAGTTCGGAAAAGGAAGCAACCCAGCCAGTAGTGCACGCACAGTCCATCATAAAGTTGATGATATACTACTTATTTCTTATATTGTTCTGAATCACCTCCGCGATCGGTTCGGTGTCCGTGGATTGCATTGCGGGTTTTGGACGCTTTAGACGGGTAAATTCCTCAAACCCGGACTGACAAATGCCCAATCCAAATGTTCATACTCTCTGCCGTTGAAATCTCTCAAGAAGAGCCACTCCTTTATCACATTACAAACCCCTTTGTTCATAGTTTACCAATATCTCTTCAACAACAGAACCAGCTATTTATTAAGGAACTGCTGGACTTCTTCCGATATAATAATTTAGAAAAACATTCGCACAGCGTAAACCCTTCAAGCTACCCCACCAGTAGACTTGGAACAGGGATCAAACAGCAGAGGCAATCGTGAACTCTGGCTGGACAGAACAAATATATTTATGATGGATTGATTGATACACGATGCGTCTGACAATGAGCCTTCTTAGGGTACATAAAATATACCAGATACTTTGTGATTCTATTACTCTGCTCGGCATGAATCCAGAACCCTAATGTCATTAGTTATGTAGGGATGTGCTGTGCAGGGCCAATGGATTTCTAATGCATTGATGACCCATGTTGTTTTTTCTTAAAGCACATTACATCCCCAAACGAGGACCAGCAGGACGTGATCAAAATTAAATTGCTGAAAATCACGAAACATCGTTGTATTTATTATTTAAATTCTATATGATACCGTATAAACCTGGACACAGCTTTTGCCTTGTCCCTCATGTGTGCAGTTCGAAGGTGTGCATGTAGGCAGAGTTCAGATTCAGAGTTGGATATCTGACTAACTAATCCCGTGGAGTGGAGTTGGGAATGATGAATTATGAACAATTCATTCCGGCACCCACGGGTGAGGAGGGAGAGTGTTTAGGTGGGGGCCAGATAAAAAATAGGAAGGAAACTAATGATGCCTATCAGAAGCCAAGTCGTAAGGCATTTAATTTCGGCTCATGACGGAAGAAAAGCAGAAGGGTGGGCAGGCATTGAATAGTCGGGTGTTTCACACAAACCTGATTAGTTAATAGTGGGTATCCAGGTATGAAAATACGGAATGGCACGTCGAGAGAGGGGAGGGAGGGCTAGAGATTGATACGCTCCTAATAATAAGTCCTAAAAGGTAACAAGTTAGAACAGCAGTGCTTGTGAGGAGATTCGGGGAGGCCTTGGGCAAGCCTAGAATGAATGTCTGGGTCAATTTGTCAGCAATTTTGAAATCCCCCCAAAAGTCTTTCATCTCGTTCCCCTCGTGAGGGAACAAAAGGAGAATTTCACGGACTAACTCCTCGGCATTGTGTCCGCTCTCCTTCCTTTCATGACTCCCTATTTCCCATGCAATGGGGACACCCGGACTCAGGGAAATGCAATCATGAGTCTCACTGAGTCCAGGCAGGTAGACCCAGCCAGGCATTAGTGTGGGCTCAGGCTTCCAACAAAGAAACGGTTCCGACAATGGAGCCGAGCAGCAGCGGTGGTGGTTCCAAATAGGTTTGCTCTACGCGATTACGCAGTGCACTGGAAACTATTTCCTCCTCCGTCATGTATTGAAAACCCCAAATTGTAGCTAAAAGCCAAAGTTATTTGTCCAGAGGAGTTCCAAAGTAATTTTCATTCAGAATTCCAGAAGCCCACAGTCCCTTTCCTCAAAAAAGCATCTATGAATTCCCAATCCAATTTACATGCCTCTGGATTTATTTCTTCTTCTTCTTAAGTCTGCTCAAACGTACAAGTTTTGAGCCTTTTAAAGCAAGGAACCCCAAAGCGGAGGAAAATCCATTCCATTGCTCTGCTTCCAAAAGAAGTGGTGGAAGAATAGGTGTCTTCTGATTTACGTTGTGTGCAAGACAAATAGCAGACTACCTTCCGGTCCCCCTTCCCCTAATGATAGATGATCCTACGCTACAAGAAAAGCCAAGGCAAAGATCCAATCCACGGAAAGATTTTTCAGCCTTTGGAAAGGCAAAGAAGCAGACGTTTAAAACCTGGAACAGCACAACCCAATGAATCCGCCTCCCTGTGGAATCTGGAATATGGAAACGATTCCCCGGCTTAAATCACGCTAATAATCTCCTCGGCTTCAATTTGGGAACGACGTGCTAAGCCTGATTGATGGAACCCAATAAAAATCGTTCAGGACATAGGAAATGAAAAGCGTTGGATGATAAAAGTGAGCTGGGATGAATCTCCTCGCCCTCTATTCTCAAAGTACATGCCCTTCAATAATGAAAATATTATGAGTTCATCTTGAATTGAAGGATTGAGAACCAAATGCCCCTTTCGCTCTCAGGATTACATCTTCCTCACACAATAAAATCCTCATCTGATCCAAGTAATCAGAATCTCAAACACAAGCTGTCTGGTTCTGACAAGTTAGGCCACCTATTTACCCCTCAATCGATTTGATATCTGTACAATGCTTACATGTGTAGGTAGCTAAACCCTTTCCACTGCTATATTCCATAGCTGAACTCATCTTGGATCTTTGGTTACGTGTTTTTTATTAAGTAAGAACGATAAGTATGGATTCATGTCGTAATCCCATTTTAATACTCATCATCATCAGGAAACCCTTTTCTTACCAAATTCAAATGCCGTTTCATATTACACCGAAATAATAGATATGCGATTTCATTTTAGTACTGGTCCCGACTCATATACGGCGTCTCCGGAGGTACTTACAAATGAAGTGTAGTACGTAATGGAGTAAATTTTATTCTTCGTGGCCCAGAGCTCATCATCACATTCACATTAGGTGGAGGATGTCGGCAGAGAGATTTGAAAGAAGAGAATAAAATGATCCGAGAAACAAGAGAAAATGAAGAATCCTGCTGTATAAGAAAAAGTAATAGCAGAGTGGCACAGGTCCACGAAGACCACGAAGAGCAGGGATTCCACTCAGGAAAAGAAGAAAAACAAGCCGAGTCCTTTGAGAGTGCATCTGGGCTTTGAGCTAATTTCATTTTGATGACGGGTAATTGCCTAGCTTCTTTATTACTATTTCTTCTTCACTCTCGCCCTTCTTCCAGATAGAAGGGCAGCGGCAGCAAAAAGGATGGGAACGTAGGCTCGGCGGCATTTCAGATATATTGCTGCTGGAGAGGCACACAGATCGTGTGGATCAAACAGAGAGCGAGACGTGAAGCCGTTTTGCTACGCTTCTTTTTCCAAACTTTCAGCTGCTGTTGTCCATATCAAAAGCCGATCATCCACTCCCAAAATAAAACATGGAAATACGCTCCCAGGCTTTTAATAAACATTCAGTTATCAATTTATCATTACTGCTCCCTCTTAGCTCAGAACTCACGTTCCTTTGGCCTCTGGCCCAGGCTATTAGGCAGATCTGGTTTCAATGCTAGCCTTCCTCTCGAGTCGAATCAGGACTAGACTCAGAGCAAGATCCGATGGGGTGTGCCTGGCTATGAAGCCCTAAAATCCGATCCTCCGATTGTAATATTGAGTGATGAAACCCATTTTGTACGTGGAAAGTAGGACTGGTGGATTGTCAAAGGAGACTTTTGATATTACGCACACCCTGGGCTGCTAACAAATCCTGTCGGAGTCAGAGTGCGGAGACTTTATTAGAAACGGCGGACGCGGAAGCCGTACTAATGCAGAGAAATGAGTGTGTGTGGGGTTAGAGCAGAAGGGGTAATGGATCCTCGTGAAGAGGAAGTGTCCCGACTGAATGAATGATCTCTGAGTACGGACGGAGGAGAGGATGAAGAATGCCGGCTCCAGTTGCTGTGCCCCATCATTCATCCTGGCATTCACCGAATCCCATTTTCTCCCTCACACTCCGCCACCACTCATGCTCCTGCTCACTCCGTAATAAGAATCCTCTGACGCTCCTTTTCACCAACCCATGCCTTTCACTGACTCGCGTCAATTAAAAAGCCTAAGCGCCCTGTCACGGCCGCGGTGGTGGGAATAAGGCACACACGGTTCTGGAGTTAAAGAGATCCTCTTTTTTGGCAGGCCAATCAAGACTAGAACTCCTTGTGCCCATCCAGACTCAGACCGAAAATTCGTTTCGCTCCGTGTCCACACTTTCTACTAGGTATTATATTTTCAACACTTCATCTTGGCTTTTATTGCCGATTTGATGCCCGTGCTCCCACATGAAGGCGTTTGGGATTTGCGAAGACTAAACCGACTAAACCCCATTTCAATTCAGTATGGGAAGTCGAATACGAGTCAAGTGTGGTCCTACTCCATTTTTCTTTTTTTTTCCCTAAACTACCTCAAGTCAAAATATTTCTTTTCTCGTTCATTCCCTGTCACAGTCACAGTGTGCCAGCAGCGTCAGCTGAACTCACTTCTTCGCAACTAGGACTTGGGACCCTAGATACTTTTCTCAGTTTCATATTTGATATTCCGTTGGCCTCCGACTAGAAATTGGCAGATTTCTCCAATTACCACCATCAGTGCCTTTCTGCAATCGACACGAATTTTTCCTCAACGTAAGACGTAGTAGATGCTAAATGGTTTCGGGCATCATTGTGATTTAGAATTTCACGTCCTAGCGATTTGAACATTTGCACAACCGACACGAGTAATAAGTGGATAAGGAAGCAGTGATCATCCGCTCGACTGAGCTCAATTTCCATTTTCCAATCCACCGTGCTTTTAAAAATCCACTTTGTACACTTGACTGTATGTGATCCTCAATTCGAATGTCAACTATACTCAGCTTATTAGGCGTAGGTGAATCTCCTTGCTCAATCTTCAGGCAATTTGACATTAATAGCAGTTGTCTCTGTCGTGTCGTGTGACAAAGATTCAAAACATGGATGTGGCTTTATCAAGTAAAGTGTACTAATATGGAAATAAATGATTTTTGGTGTTCCAACGGAAATCACTTCCTATGCAAGTTCCAAGTATGGTTTAATACATAACTAAATATTTTCATGTATAGTTGAGGCTAATTTGTCTGCCAGGGATATAAATTACTTGCAAACTTCAAGATCAGTTAGAAAACAAAGAAGCATTGCCTTATACAAATTGATACAAATAAACGAGACAGCTATCTTATTCTTTGCTTGAAATGCAAGTTCTAGTATTACCCATGTAAAATGTTATAGTTATGAAATATGGAAGTGTGCGGTGTAAGCACTTATGATGTCTTTGGAGATGACTTATCATCGAGTATGCTGCTGGGTGGGAAGGATTAGAATTGAGGCATAAGTTGGTAGCTTACCGTGAAACACTGGGTTTGTTGGGAGCATGAGGAAGCCTGTACTCCATCTCCACGATTATTGAACTGCAATAAAAGCCAAAGAAAAGGAATCAAGTTATAAACCGCTTCCTTATGTTCTTCTTCCCTCTGAGGAGGAGGAGCAGCGTAGAGGGAAGTCAAGAGATTTTTTTATGTATTTCACTCGAGTCATTACACCCTCCTTCAAACTCCAATTCTCGTTCCTTCTCTTCGTCTCATCTCGAGATAAGGAACAACAAGAGCTTTCTCGGGCCCAAATCCTTCCTTATCTCTCCAAACTCTCCTATACGAGTCTCTGTCCTGATGTGCTTTTCAAAATACAGATAGGGATAGGGAACCTCCTGCAATTTGATCCCTGCTCTCCCATAACTCTCTCCAGAAGAACAGCTCCCCATTCCTAAGTACGTAGGAATTCCTAGGCCGAGAGAAACTGTGTATAGTAATCATGGCTTAAGACGAAGGGAATGGGTCCTTGGCATGCTCGGGCTATCTTGAGCTTGTCTTGGGCCCACGGATCATTTCCTTCCTAATCGCTCCCTGAGAATGATTATTGTCACATTGAAGGGTGCTAAGATGGAAGTAATCGGAGAAGTTTATGGGACAGCACGCCTGTCTTTCTAATCAGACAGAAGGAAAAGGATTTCGGGGGTCTATTGTGGACTTGTTTGGGAGAAAAACACAAAAACAACTTCGGATCTCGATAGCCTACTTAGACTCCGTTCCGACTTGTCTTGGGCCTAACAGGAGGCCCTTTGGCACAATGGAATAGGGAACCCAAGGAGTAACAAGAGTCCGGGCCTGAAATTGGGATGCTTTGTATGGACGGACACTGTATGTATGGGTATTTCGGAATTCATCTCAGGGCTCAGTTCGGAGTCTGAAATTCTCATTTCACTCTCCACTTGGACTATTGAAACCGGAGTTTGAATTGAAAGCGATTTCAATTGAACAAACAGAACTCAGGAGCAGAAAGGAGACGGAAGGAGATTTGGGTCTGGTGAACTACAATGGACGGAAACTGGTATTCGATTAGACTCACTGATTTGGAGAGAGACAGATCGGGCTCAGGGCACAGCCCTATTGTCCCCTCACACAATTCAGTAATTTGACGTCCAATATATATTCTCCCAACCTTATCCCATTCAAAAAGCCCTTGACAGGGTCCAAGTATTTTTTTCACACATGGAACAAACAAAATATCAATAATTTCCTAAACTATTTCGAAATAGAACTGTCGGCTACAACTACGATGAGCATATATGATATATGATGTCAACCTTATAATAAATAAGTACTCGATGAAAAGAAGGAGACGAATAATTGCCTGCTCTGATAGCAGTATTCTGATTCATCAAAAATCCCGATGAGGACTAAAACGAAATTGTCAAAACGTAATAAAAACGAAATAAGAATATCACAGAGCAGTTTATTGATATTGACGTAGTCCCAATTTCATTAACTTTTACGCCCCATCAAAATCCAAATGGGGCAGAGTCATATGGATGTGCATGGGAACAGAACAAGCTCTATTTGTTTAAGTTTTTCTACTTTCAACTCTATTATACTCCGTCTGAATTTGATTACTCGGTTAAATCTCTCTTAACGTTAAT